>JAOXJP010070899.1:0-15304 GCA_025762735.1 Platanus orientalis
TTCACACATATAAACACATTCACACTAGGGAATCTCTCTCTCTCTCTCTCTCTCTCTCTCTCTCTCTCTCTCTCTCTCTCTCTCATTCAAAATGAAAAATAATAATAAAATAAAAAATAAAAAATTCTACGTTCTCCAGCTGCTATCAGCAACAAGGCATGGGTAGGGGAAAATACAACTTTTTCTTTCATCCCTTCAATGAAGGTCCCCTACAGCCAACATAGCCATGTAATAAGTAGATGCACTTATGTAAATCATAAACTTCCCCACAAAACTAAAGCTTCTAAGAAATATGACACAATAAATAAATCAATTTATTCTGTCTACTCCTTTCTAGCACTAAAGCAAGCCCCAATAATAAAGTACCATTTACACACTTAACTCAGTTGGGAGCTTTCTAAGCAATAATAACACAATCAAACAACTACACTTTTTCCATGTACTCGTCCTAAGCACAGAGAAAATTTCATTTTACATCCTAATCAATAGGCAACACAATTATTTTCGCTTGTTTTATTTCTTGATAATTAAGAGTCAATCCCATAACAGAATCTGGAGTATCCATATAAAAGTGCATTTAATTCTCAAGGAGTCCATAAATTTTGAAGTTCTAAAAGGGGAAAAAAGGAGCCTTAGATATGGATTTCCGACAGATAAAAGAAGCCAGTAGGTGAACGATTATATTGCCACGTTCCACAAAAATAGGTTGTGATGAATTTCAACAAACTATTAAATAGAAGACACTAGGAATTTAGAGGGTACCCATAACACCAAATTGTAAGAATCTAGAGTTCCAGCATGACTCAAGGGTTCTTGTCCACAAATGAGCTCCAAAAGATCAACACCAAAGCTATAGACATCACTTTTCTCAGTTAATTGCTGGGTAGAATGATACCTGGAGGTAAAAATGAGAATGAGGATGACTGTCACAATGAATCAAATAAAGGATGCATAAAGTGAAGGAAGTCAATCCTCAAACTCAAGTGACGAGCCAACAATGAATGGAGAAGATTTAACCCAATTAAATGGAAGCAATAGTGAACCAAGCCCAAAAAACAAAAACAATAAAGATATCCACAATCAGCAATAAAAAACTTAAAATCAACTTAAAACTCAACAAAAAAATTACCCATTGAAGCTACTTCCTTATTCACTAAAAATTCAGCAACCAAACAAACAACCACCAATAGTTTGGATGTCCGTATGCCTTTTTTATAAATACCATAATAACTCCTAATCTAGGTGGGGAAAAAAATAGCAACTCTCTCATTCCAACTTACATAATTATAACTCTTTTTTTTTTAATTTTTACATACAAATACTTGATGCAACATACATGTAGACTCGTGGGTGTGTGCATAAGGCAGTTAGGCATTAAATTAATAAAAATAATGATAAAGCATAAATAAGATTCTTACTTGCACATCCACACACAAATTCAAACCTAGATTCAGTTTAATTCAATAAGCATGATAGGAACTAAACCTTACAAAGTAAGGAACAATATGAACCTGGAGTTCTATGTGGAAATAACAATTGAATTAAAAGATTTCTCAAATGCCTATCTTCTGTACATGTATTCAGAATATCATAAAGTGTATAAAATTAGAGGGAGATTGGAGAAATAACCATGGTTCTATCATAGATATGTAAGAGAACTATGTGGAACTCATTAAACATGGGTCAAATTATGTTTCACAACGGTATCAGATCAAATTTCTCAAAACAATTATAGCTTTAGCAAGATATAATCAGCCATCAGCCCCACCATACAAAACCCATGTCAATCTACTCTTTAGGAGTTAAAAGAGGTGATCATAGGTAAGGAAACATACCTTGGAGGGGCTATAGATCAAGTGAAAGATATTCTAGGGCTGTATGATAAAGACAAGTTACAAAATCTGATCACTAGAGGGGATTTGTTGTCCCTGGTTGAAGAAAAGTGTTGTCGCCAACCCGTAATCAACTCAGCACATCTCAGACGATCCCAACATTTTTTTTTTTTTGAATGCTTCCCACTGATGGTCTTTTTATTATCAGTGGCCCGAACAAGGCATCTATATTCAATGGCTTCACCAGCACCGCTCATTTTATTCCTCTTTGACTTAGACTTTAAGGATGCTAAAGAACCCAACAACAAAAACAATTCCATTCAATAACCCAATAAAAAATGTTGATGGTTCACTGACCATAAGAGAAATGAAAGGACAAGTAGCAAAGGAAACAAAAATTACAGTGTTTAAGGATGACCCAGACAAAGCCTTTCTCTGTGTTGAACTCATACATGCTCATAAGCTCATTAAGGAAGGGAACTGGTTGCAGAAGAACCTGATCAAACACAAACAAACAAGCATGAGAAAACACTTAATTTCAGTGATCAATCCATTATATATATATACAACCATTCTACAAAAGAATCTGAAATAATTAAATCCTCACCTGCCATCAACTTGCCTACTTTATCCTCACCTTCTTACTCATCATCCTTCATTCCCTTTTGGGCAATGACAATGGCTTTCTTGTTTTGGAGTGGAGGAGAATCTTGGAGAAGAAGTGGGGTAGTCAAATATGGGATATCAAATGGATGGGAGAGTAGAGAATGTTGTCTTATGGAAGATAGCAAAAAATCACCTTCCTTCAAGGGATTTTGAAGACCAAACCAAGACGGGAGCTCTTTCATTATAGTATTTCAAAAACTAAACAGCCTATGAATGCATTCAACTTTACACTTCATAGTACTTGGCAATACCTAACATTAATAGGTAAAACAGTTATAATTACAATATAAGCTTTGCAATATAACCTTTACACTTCATTGTTTGTTTGTTTGTTTTTTCTGAAGAATTGTCATCTTAAAACCTACTGATTGAAAATCCTTAGCTACCTAAAGGATATGGGCACTCCAACTTCCAACTACCAAAATACAACAAACTTTTTTCTTCAATTCCTACTAAAAAGTTTCAACTAATTTGTTCACAACCTTTTCAGTTCATGGAAAAGCATTTGTTTTGGCATTCAAATGTTAAGGGATAGCTTTAACTTGGTGTCATGAACACATCCTAAGGCAGTGACTTCTAAATTTTCTGTACACTGGTTTTTCATTAACACAACGATAAATAATAAGGATTGGCATGGTTAGCTTGTTGAATAAGTTGTCACGACATTTGCTTGAGACTTGTGAAGGATTTATTCCCAAAGTGGGACATTGAGCCTCTAAGCATGTACAAGCTGGTTGTTGGCACATTCATTTAAGTGTATTGACGTAGGAATAATGAGGATGCAGGAGAGAAAGAGAGGCATTGTATGATTGATCCTATCAAAGGAATGAAAGACAGGAAATATAATCTCTTAAAAACTTTGTTTCAAGAGAAGTAGATGTTGTTCAATATTCTATATATGCACTATTTCGTGAACAAGAAGTATTTATTTCATATAAATAAAATGAAAAGAATAACTTACTTATCTGAATGAAATGACAATAAATCAGACCTAAAATTGATCAAGGCTAGTGTTTGACACTATGTCCTTAAGACAAATTTTGCCCCTCGCAGTGGTGCTTATGAACTCTTTGGGTGTTTGCCTCCTAGGATATAATGATCTATGCACACGGAACAAGCACTGCAATCTGTGTGTTTAGCAAATCAAACTTGTGTTGTACTCTCTCTCTTAGAACACGAACACATTATCATGCTCTTTATATCCTTAATTAGGACATCCTCTATGATGCCTAAAGGAATACTACGAATTTTGGATTCGGAATTGAATAGAATAAAAATGAAGGAGTGATGATTTATTTATAGATTTGTTCATGTCTGTTCAGAACAGGCATAGGGACACACTTTATGGTGTTCGAATAGACATAAAAGTAAAAAAAATGCATTTCTATAGCCACATTCATGTTTGTTTGAAACAGACAGGGGTCCAAAATGTACTATTTAATAGCCACCTTCATGTCCATATGAATGGATATGTGTTAAAAAAGGTGATTTAATAGCCACATGTGTGTTTATTTGATCCAAACAGTTACTAAGAGTAAAGTTGTAAAACCATGCAAATAGATACCCCTTTCACCAGTTTTACGAGTGTTCAACTAAGCACTTTTAGAGACAATTTCTCATTCACCCATTAATGATTTTGAGCATCCAACTATACAGAATTGTTCTTCTTATTGAGATGAACACAAACCCATGTAGACCCACCTTAAAAGACATGTGGGTCCCACTTTTAGTATGGCTCAAACATGCCCACATAATCAGATTTGAAATTTGGGTACAACAAAATCTGGGTACTTTCAAAACCGTTTTCAACAATCCCCCACATGAATGAAATTAACTTACTTTAAATGCAAATGAAAATGTAAATGTAGATACTGAGAGAGTGTATTTTTGAAAAGTTATTGTATAGAGAGAGGTAGCTTGTGGCTTTAAACCTTCTTTTGTGAAAGACTATCGGATTTACTAGCTAACTAGTGAACGTGATGCCTTAAACTGTTCAACTGTTTATGTAAACCGAGACAATAGAATTCACACAGCTTCTTTTTGGATACAATTTGATTCTCATGATTGTGTTCATTTTGGCCCTGAGCACCACCTAGTTTCATGAGTGTTTTAGAGAATTTATCCATACAATTCTTATTTGAAGTGGCCCCTTTACACTCATATATGTAATTCTTATTAAGAGTATCCCGCTATACTCCACATGGAATTTCAAGGTAGAAGAATTATTAAAAGCATAGTTTACCCTAATCTTCACTACAGGTGTCATTATCGTCATAGAAGTGGATATGAGAAGTTTTCTCCATAGTGATTGTAGTAATACTATCAAGTCACACACAATTTGGTTGTCCCTTTGAACTTAGATCTTGGGATTTCTATTCCACTAGGTAGGGTTGTCATTATGGAGACTTTTTAGACATAAGCTTTAAACTCATTTCCTTCGATGAGCAGTTTACTTAATCTCTTCTCAACATTTATTTAACGGATCCACGATATCATCTTCTTTATGAAAATAATTCCATGTGAGATCAACTGCCTTGCGATATTGTATCTGCGATGAATATGTCAAGATTTATCATATCACACACACTTATCACATTCATTAATTCTCAACCCATTTGACATCATTATATTGTCAAAATTTTCATGCCACTTTTAGGTCTCATCTCAAGCCTTTTAAGGATAGTAACCAACACCTAACTAAACACCCGCCCCCACACTTTTAAGAATTTTCAAGAAGGTTTTCGACCATTCCATATTAATTCTTATGGTGTCTTATTTGTAAGGCATCTTATTGAGAATATAATTTGGCAAAAAATATTGCTTCCCCTCACAAATTCTGAGATACATCAGAACATAACATTAATAATTTCTTTTAAGGTTGTATTTTTTCGTTCAATCAACAACTTCATTTTGCTTATATCCCTTTGTAAGGCGTCATTACTTAAGGGATCAACCAAGTTATTATTTGACCATACAACCAATCATGATAACTTCTAAATTGAGTAATCCAACTATATATCTATCTTTATATAATGTACTCAGTCTTATTATTTTGTAATATTGTAGATTTATTATCACAATGCAAAGATATTAGTGGTATTGGTTTAAACTAACTTATAATTTATCCAAATTAAATTTCACAACCACTTCATTTCTTTGCCTCTAGTTGCAAATGCAAGAAACTCAGACTCTTCATTGTAGAGTGAATTATTTATGTATATCTCTTGGACCTCCAAGAAATTGTAATTCCTCCAAGAGTGTATATTCAATCACTTATGGACTTCGAATCCTCTAATTTAGAATTCCAACAAGTACCAATAATTTCAATGAATCCAAACATAGTTTTCCTTCAGGTATCCATGTACTTGGCAATAACATTCCAATACAAATAACTAGGTTTATAAGTGAACTTACTTAAAACCAAATAGCAAAAAACTTTGCTTTAACTAGTGCAACATGGCAAATTTAGCGTGAAACTAAACATATTTCCCTTTCCTTGTTATCTAACAGTCCTAGTTAAACACCCTACATTTCCAATCTTTAATTTATTTGATACCAAAGTTATTTTGCTAAGTATCAGCCATGTTTATGGTTTCCAAAATTATATGTTTTATACACTCGTGAAAAGTATTAGTATCCTATCACCATGAGTCCTTATATTGAGTGGCCTTCTTTTGAATGGCCTTCCATAAACATACAGAATGAGTATTCTTTCTAAACACACTTTTGAAAAGAAAAGGCACAAGAAGCATTCAAGGGCGAGGGTAAGATGGGCGGTGTTAAGGATAGGGTATTGTTCAGCAGTTTTGGCATCTTAAGGCAAGTTTTCTACGTTTAATGAAGGTGGATAAGGAACCTGGACCCTATCATTAAAAATTAGAATACCATTGCACCTCTAGCTTAAGGGCTCACGTTCCAAGTAGTAGGACTCTACTTAACATGGTTTTGGTTATTGCTACTGCAGATGTCAAGTGACATTTGAAGAGTGTCAATAAAGTGACGTCTCCTTATCAACTTAGACATCAAAGACCCTCTTACACTTGAAACCAATCAACAATATCATAACCGCTATAACCATGGAACCTTATGTGAAAACGGTTATGCCTTGGTAGAAGTTCAAGGTGTTGCCTATATTTGACCAGTTTCCTATTTGAAGGGACATTTAACCTCTAAAAATTAGACATCGTTTGATTGTAACGTTTCAAACAACATCACTGAAGAGTACTTCAAGAAGTGGAGCGGGTGGAAGCTTATCACCCTCAGTTCCTTTACAATTTGGTTGTGAACTCTCAGAAACATCAGTGTGCATATAATTTCTTAGATTATTTGCTAGGCTATTAGCTCATTTCCTTTACTCACCGACAATGAAAGCGACTTACATTAAAACAATGTAGACGGGGTGAGAGAAGCAAGCATTCTTTTGTTAAGATTTCAAAAGTCTATGGCATCTAAGCTTGAAGATCTCCCGCTCAACAAAACCCAGAAATCCTCACATTGAGTAGAGGGAACAATGGAAACAATAAATCCGCTTTGAGATTTAGATGAAAATCAATAACTAGATTTTCCTACGAGATCCAACATAAAAGGACTCTTCAAAATTAAATTTCTATTATGGATCGTCAAAAAAGTGCAATCATTGGAATCAACCAAGAATGCTTTTGACTTAACAAATAACAAAGTTATGTTGCTCAAGGCAATAACGTATCTCACTATTCCTAGAACATGATTTTTCTAGATGCCAACAGTTTAGGTGTAAAAGACAAATCAACATCATCAATTGTTTGTAACCATTCCATGCCTTCCTTATCATTAAGATTGGAAGAATTATCAGCATCAAAGATTAACTCAAGAGAATAATCCATATGAAATTTTATACTTATCTTTTCGTTGTCCTTTTCTCTCTACGCTTGAGAATTTCTTATTAAAGCAATTCAAACAATTAAATGATAAAATTCACCATGCAACCTTATCATCTTCTAATCAGTACAAATATATAAAATATGCAAGCAATATTTCATATCTAATATATCTATGCACTATAACAACAACCCATATATTCGTTCATAGAATACATAACGAATATAGAAAACAGATTTTGTCTTAAGATTGTTGTTCAATATTCTATTTATGCACTATTTTGTGAACAAGTATTTACTTCATATAAATAAAATGCTTAAAATAAAATGAAAAGAATAACTTACTTGTCTAAATGAAATGACAATAAATTAGACCTAAAATTGATCAAGCTAGTGTTTGACACTATGTCCTAAAGACAAATTTTGCCCATCGCAGTGGTGCTTATGAACTCTTCGGGTGTTTGCCTCCCAGGATACAATGATCTATGCACACAGAACAAGCATTGCAATCTATGTGCTTGGCAAATCAAACTTGTGTTGTATTCTCTCTCTTAGAACATGAACACGTTATCATGCTCTCTATATACTTTATTCGGGCATCATCTATAATGCCTAAAGGAATACTACGAATTTTGGATTCGGAATTGAATAGAATAAAAATGGAGTGATGATTTATTTATAGATTTGTTCATGTTTGTTCGGAACAGGCATAAGAACACACCTTATGGTGTTTGAATAAGCATGAAAGCGGAAAGATGGATTTCTGTAGCCACATTAATGTTTGTTCGGAACAGACAAGGGTCCAAAATGTACTATTTAATAGCCACCTTCATGTCCATACAAATGGACATGTGTTAAAAAGGTGATTTAGTAGCCACATGTGTGTCTATTCGGTCCAAACAATTATCAAGGGTAAAACTGTAAAAATGCGCAAATAGATACCCCTTTCACCAATTTTACCAGTGTTCAACTACGCACTTTTAGAGACAATTTCTAATTCACCCATTAACGGTTTAGAGAATCCAACTATACGGTGTTGTTCTCCTCATTGAGATGGACACGAACCCATACGGATCCACCTCAAAAGACGTGTGGATCACACTTTTATTTTGGCTCAAACATGCTTACTTAGTCAAATTTGAAATCTGGGCACAGCAAAATCTGGGTACTTTCAAAACCATTTCCATCAGTAGATAAAACCAAATTTGAATTGACAACGAGAAAAATGCAACAAGGTCAAATTTAACAGAAAAATATCAATTATGACCATTAAAGTTCACTAGAACAGATATAACCAAATTTAAGTTGACGATGAGAAAAGACTTTATCCAAAAAAAATGTTGACGATGAGAAAAGTGCATCAACAATCAAATTTAACCAAAAAAAAAAAAACTATTCTGAGCATCAGTCTATAATCAAATTTAACCAAAAAAAAAAAACTATTCTGAGCATCAGTCTATAATAGTCGCCAGACAAAAATCATCTTGAAGTTTCATGTTTCACAATAAACTGTGACAAAAGCCAAGAAAACACATTACATAAACTCAGTAGCCACAATAGAATGCTTGCATTCTATAACTTGCCACAGGTACCACTTGTTAAGGATCCTTCTTTTAGTTGGGGAGGACGTGTTCTGGACCCAGCTTGGGGTATCTACAGCCAGGGACTTTACCAACTAAAGAATCTGTCTTTACCAGTTCGCAAGCAATGCTAGTGGGCAGGGGCTGAAAGAGGAAGGAATGGCAACACACAAATGCATCTCAATTCCTTTTATGCATTCTCTATATTTTCTTCTTTCCCAGAAACTGGTCAAACAGATCCAACCAAACAAATTTATTTACAAAAAAATATGCAAACCCACATTTATCAACCATATTTCTACAAATTAAACAACAAAAACAACGAGTGGTTGGTAAGAAGCGCAAGTGGCCACCGTAGCTAAATTGAGTTGGCCTTGAGCTCAGCAGTTGCAAATATGGTGCCTCTTTTTGCCTCCCATAGATGGCTTCATCAATTTTACGAAGGAGACAGCACTAGTTAACTCAAATCAAGACAAGGAGTTGACTGTCACAATCTAATCTTGGGTAATATTATAGATGGGAAAAGTAAAATTCATCACCAAGCACACCAAAAGCACAGAAAAAAGAGGGAAACAAACATGAATGGCAAGCCAGATCCACTTAACCAGAAGCTCATTCAAAGATGATTCTCAACACAAACAACTCCATATGCGCCAAATCGTATTTTCAAACGGTTTCAATAGCTAATGACTAAAAATTCTCACAGTGATGATCACGATCATCACAAAGTGGACAGAATGTTTTTTTTTTTCTTTTCTTTTTTTTTTTTTTTTTTTGAAATCTCTCTTTCCTTTTCTATTGAAAATAAGAAAGAAAGAGAGATAAAGAAGAAAGAAAACCTCGCAGAACAATACGAAATCAATTTCAAAGCCAGACATAACAAATCAAAGAAGAAAACCAGATCTACAATTAACATAAACTAAAAAATAGAGATCATAAAGCATAATTCTCGAATTCAAGATCAAACACAGAGAATTAGAGATCTCTTACCTTTCTTCCCTGCGATCGAAAATCCAGAAACCCTAACCAGAGGAGATATTGAATCGAGAGCGTCTTAGAAGTTGGAACAGAGTAAATGCGAAGTCCGTGAGAGTCTGAGACCCCTTAAAAATAATTCAAAGGAACAGGATGACGTTACTTTAGTGAGAATCACCCTTACGTGCGGTCCGATTCTGGAGCGTCGATTTACTCAAGTCGGGATTCTGTGATGACCTTCGCATTTGTAATCCTCTTTGAACGCATCGGATTGGGTAAAATGAGGATTCATGCAAATGCAAGGGCGGCGGCGGCGGCGGCGGCCATGGGTGTTAGAAAAACGAATCCGAGGCAGCCGCATATGCGAAGTGATTCTTTGTCCACATACGGTCGAGGGGAGTGTCAAGTATATATTCGAATCCAACGGTTCAAATGTTGTAACGCACGTGCGACACGCTTCTGTGAATGCCGTTTTCTTCACGTGACATCACAAATGGGCAAGAAATTTTGAAGTGAAAGAGGTTCTACCAACCGGAGAATGATTTTCTGTGTTGACACAGAGCCCAATAAGCGTGCATGGGTTTTTGAATTTGGTCTCTCTTTTTGAACACTACTTTTTCGTCAGAATACAGTTTTGAACGTTTTTTACCCCCAAATACAACACATGTCAGCTTATCATTCCCCATACACACTATAGACTATTTCATTACAGAACATTTTCTTCCCTTCAACTCCCACTTGCTGCCTAAATAAAGGGACCAAATGTTCTGCCCATGATTTTATATGTCGTGTTGTGTCGGACACACAAAAGCTGGTTAAAACAGCAAGGATTTTCTACACCGATGCCAAAAAAACCTCTCCGAAGTCAATGAGCAGCCACATCAGCATCAGAAGTGATTTACACACCTCCCAAAAAGTGAAAATCACTTTTGGTGCTGATGTTTCTAGGAGCAATATCCTCTGCATCGCCCCCCTCTGTGATGCTTGGGAGCCGAGACAAAATGGGAAATCAATTCACTTTTTGGGGGGTGAAGTAACAACTCCAAAAGTGAATTGATTTTCCCCCTCTTCCTCAGCCCTTGTGCGTCATTAGGGGGGGGGACAGGCCATGTTTCCATCTGCTTGAGCCTCAGCAAAGGTTAGAGGAGGACAGCATCGGCAGCGTATAAGATCCAAGCCAGTTGTACAAAGTTCAAACCATGATTGACACATGATGTGTTTTTAAATTTGATGTCTTTTCTTGACACCTATCTTTTAAACTGAACACTTTTTTGGACTCTTTTACCCCCAAAAACAACACATGTCTGTTTATAATTCACCATACATATGCTACGGAGGCATTTTTCTCATAAAAACATTTGCTTTGAAAACAAAAAAAGTTAAAACCATGAAAATGGTTTTCAATTGAACATTTTCTCTGAGGCACCAAATTCAAATAAGCATCATGTGTCAGTTTGTGGTAGAGGACACAGTAGAACATACAAAATTCTGGACAAAACGTTTGCTCCCATAAGTAAAATATTTGTCAGGTCTCTTCATGAGTTTAAATCATCTCCCGTCGACGGGTTAGATATCATCCCAATACTAATACACGTGCCTAATAAGGGAGCAAGTCTTTTGTGACCAACATTGGTGTGACCAAGTCACAGAGTGACACTTGTTATGTAAATCCTCAAAAGGAGTGTTCTATTCAAAAACAGGTGTCCAAAAAATTGCACCAAAATTAAAAAACACATCTCATGTCAATCTGAGGTATGCCTCACATAATGATCAACAAAGATCATTTCTTGATATTCATGCCCATTGAAGCGTGTATTTGTATTTGTCAAGTATACCTAGTACCACATACTCCATTTACCCATACTACCAATCTAAAGCTAGTCCAACTTTAGTTGTAATGGAGACGCTAACCACATCCTATAGGGATCATCGAATTAATAACAAAAAGTTTCATTTAAAGAGGCTCATATGTAGAACGTCTCAAAATAATACAGCGAGAGATTCAATGAACCAAAATTCATAAGCTGAAATCCCACATCTACCAAAAATAGGTTTAGCCAGAGAATTTATAACACGACGCATTAGATAAGTATCATAACTATTTTCTTATGCTTTTTCTGTTTGCAAAGATTTTAACAGAAACTAGAAGAAAGTGTGAGAAAATAAAATTTTTATTCATAGAAAGTTATGTTTCACAATTGAAAAAGGATCTCCTACACCCAATTTTTTTGTTCCTCCTTGTCCTCACGGACAAATGTAAGTGTAGGAGATCTTTTTCCAATTGTGAAACATAACTTTTTCCAAGAAAAATATATATTTTTTCACATTTTCTATCAAAATCTTTTAGACATAGCTTTAAATTCTTTTTTAGGCATCACATCATGCAATGAAATTGTACTGACATGATATTTATTTAGTCAAAGTTGGAGATGATTCGAAACCAATTAAAATGTTACAATTCTAGGAAAGGATTTCCTTTCATGTCATGGAATTTTTTGCCAAGTGGAAGACTAATGGGGCAAATCCAAACCATCTTCCCTTAAAGGGGCTCCAATAGATTGTGTACACAATTAAATAATTCTCAAGCCCACATCAGTCCCATACCACTGTACTTTTGCTTTGCAAATAATAATCTTCTTTGTCATTTGCTAAAGAGGCGGGGGAGCAAATTATCTATGGCAAAATTTGGTGTGACCACTATGTGGCTTGACCACAGACTGATACGTGATTTTTTTTTTAGAATTTGGTGCTTCTTTGGCCACCTATTTTTTTAATTGTAGCACTCTTTTTTTTTATATCCTTTTCACGTAAGAGTTAATCTCAGTGGGGGGTTAATGGATTGAAACTTGCCAAAAGGGAACACCATGAGGATAACTTGAATCCTTTTTGAGTTCCCAACTCAGTTGCGATGTGTTAGGATTCACAAACTAAGAACATAAATTATTAGAATTCAAAGCATTTCAATTTAGGGAATTGAAATTATAGATTGTAACTCTCAATAGCACGCATGGCTTGTAGCCTCTATACAAATATTGTTGTAGAGGGGCTACAATTGATTGTAGAACTCTAATTTATCCTATCAATCCTTAAGACATAAAATTTCAAATCCATTAATATTGACCTAAAAAAGGCACCTCAACTGTCCTCCTTGGAGGAATCCACCATGACTGTACATTAGCTTGACAATTTCTTTTATCTTTGGAAGTTAAGCTTCAAGTTAACTGATCATAGACCAAACCTTGATTACAAAAGTGTTTAATAAATATCGGAGATATTCAAATTTTCATAATATAAATTTTGATGACATCTAAAATGGGTTCCTCATCACCGAAAACCACTATTTACATTGATTTCCATTGTTCCACAATTATTTTATTTTAGATAAGTTCACCTATTACCAATTTCAATGCATCAAAATTGTGATTTCTTGGAAGTTAAAAAATAAAAAATAAAACAACAACAACAATAACAAAAAAAAGAAGAAGAAGAAGAAGAAGAAGAAGAAATACTCTAGCACACCCTAGTGTTAAATTCTAATGTGACAATGATAAAAACCATAAGTAGTAACCTTCTCACATAATATAAGCTGGTTTAACGGGGTTTTCTTTCATCTTCATCTTGCCTTGTTGCTAGTCACTACTGTTTGTTCTTTTGCTTCCATTATGCTAAGAGGTTTAATTCTCATCTTCAATTCATCTTGCCCTGTTGCCAGTCACTACTGTTTAATTCTTGTATGAGTATTTCTCAATCACTTTGTACGAGTATTGGTAATTCTTGTTCAACTAAAAATGAATGGCTTTAAAGGAACTTTAGAGCTAAAGAATCCAATTAGCCATATTAGAGGAATTCTTTACTGTACAACCGTATATCAATCACATTTGCCTATGGGAAATCATTTTGCACTTAATAACAGTTATTTTCCAACCTTTAAATTACTTTACTTCATTGTTAACATCGCTAGAGGTTAGTTTGATGGAGAAAGCTATCTTGAGTGGCTTCTTATTTGGCTAGTATTAGCCAATTTTTTTTTTCTTCTTTGGTGTTAACAAACAATCTTTCTTATCATGTTTCTAAATAAAATCAGTCAGTGGTATTGCATCCAATCAACTTTCCTGATCTAAGATATGCCAAATCTAAATTTTGGAAATTAGAATATTAGGATATATTGAAGAAGGTTGGGCTCTTTCACTTTGTGATGAGCCAAGAGTGTATTTTCAAATATAATGAAAGAAATATTTTGGATAAGACATAAAATTACACTATAAGAAAATGTGGTTTTGGCGTCAACCTTTTTGCATCAACTTAAAAAGTAGACTCTAAAAAGCGTATTTTTCAGCACCCACTTCCAAGTTGACGCAAAAGTATTTTATATATAAATGATTTTTTTCTTACTTAAAAACATTATAAAATTTTACTTTCTGGGTCAACTTAAGTTGATGTTAAAAACATGAATTTTAGTACAACTAAACCTAATTTATTATCCATTGGCTCTCTCATTTTAAGACTAGGGATTTTTTGCTTTAGGCTCTCCATCTCCAATTTTTTTTCCCAACCAACACTGGATTTGGATCCCCTTATATGTTATTGATTTTTTTTCAACCAGCATTGGTACATCTCTCTCAAGCACTTCTTCTCTGTCTCCCTCACTCGCATTTTTTTCTAGGGATTTTCTGATTTTTCTTGTAGTTGTTTCCATGATCGAGAAATGGTAGAGCGATACAAAGATTTGTCGGAGGAGTGCTGGGAGTCTATGCTGGATCGTCTCAAACATGATCGGCATTTGGAAGCCCCATCCTTAGTCTGCAAACATATGTGTTTTTGTTTTTGTTTCGATAATTCTACTTCATGGATATGTTTCTATTTCAAAGATTTTGTCACCTCAAATGCATAGATCTTGTTGAATTTCATGGTGATTTGGATCGCCTTGTCTAGGAGATTGCTTGGTCTGGATTGAACCTCGAAGCTCTCAATCTCTCCAAGCAGAGACAATTTCCTATGGAGGGGATGAAGGAATTGGGAGTGAACATGAATAGTTTGAGGATTCTAATATGCTTGAGGCTTTGTTTCTTGTATAACAACGATCAGATTGTGATCGCTAAGTCGGCTCCAAAGCTTGAAAAACTAGATATTAGTTATCCGGAGTAGATGCTTGAGCTTGACTCTGTGAATGACTCAACAATCTCTGATAATTTTCCAGGGGCTATATCCGATGCTAGGATTGCGGTGTTGGCCTCGAAGCTAAGGAGTCTTTGTGAGGTCAATCTCTCTAGAAACAATTTCATTTCAAATTGGTCTCAATCTTCTCACGCCCAGGTAAAGTTGATCATATTATCACCTTCTTCTTCTCCTTTGATTTTTATTTATTTATTTTATTTTATTGTGGAGCTTGCTCCCA
>JAOXJP010070909.1:0-29446 GCA_025762735.1 Platanus orientalis
CCTCTGTAGTGTATATGGTGAATTATAAACCCACATGTGTTGCTTTGGGGCTCGGATTATGTGCAAATGAACTTTGTGAGAACTATGCAAACGGCACTAGAGGGGCTGACACATCAGTGCCGAAAAGTGATTTACACTTTTTTGGGGGGCACTTATCACTTTTTGTCACTGATGTGTCCGCACCCAGATACTGTTTTCATAGTTCTCATGAGATTCGTTTTCACTTAATTTTTTCCTGTTGTTTTGCGGTTTAAAAATGTTCAATTGAAAAAGTTGGTGGTCAAAAAAAGACATATATTCAAAATTACATCACGTGTCAATCAATGGAATGCCTTTAGAGGTCTGTGTTGAAACAGACAATCATTCTCCTATTATAGGCATGTTATGCATAATACAATATATGAATAGTTTAACCCTAACCCTAATCCATTTCTCAGCTCCCGCCATTCCCATTCCATATAACCAGATTCATATCCAATACTCAATAGTTAAACAAATATGATTCAGCTCCTATTTTAATTATCGTTAAAATATTCAAATTTGATCCAGTGTTGGATAAATAAATAAATATACAATATATACCTATATATGTTTTGTATTTGGTCCATTTACAACCTTAGATAGCTGTCCAAATAGCTTTCTAAATCTTTTTTGATTATGAAAAACTAAGGTGTTCTAATAATTTGAAATTATGGTGCTTTTAATTAGGGGTGTCAACGAGCCGAGCTTTGCCAGCTTAGTTCAGGTTTGTCAAATAATGACGAAGCTTAGGCTCGGCACAAGCTTGTCATGAGCTTGAGATGTCAAGCTCAGGCTCGGCTTGTTAAAATGGATCAAGCTAGCAAGCTGAGTTCGGTTCGTTACAAAAGAATGAGTTTTTTTTAGGAGAGAGAGTCATAGGGTTTAAGTAACAACAACCTCTAATGGTGGTCTCTCTCAATGACCCATCCTTCAAGCTATCGAACCTTGTCTTTCTTACACCTCATTTCCATCAAATCCCATTTCAGACATGCCTATCTCTTAGTATATCCAACAAGGAGAACCTAAACTTATCGATGAAGAATGATTCGGACAATTAATCTTTGATAGGGAGATCAACATCTTCAAAACCGAGTAACATTTCAATGAAAGCCAATATCAGCAGGAGAACCAAAAAACTTATTCTACGACCATAAATCTTGAAAGAGTCTGAAAGTTGTGTGCTCTATGGAATTTGAGACTCTCTTGAAGGTCAAAGAACAAGGCAAAACTTATACATGGCAAGCATTGGTGTTTCATTAGAGGAAAACACCAGAAAAAATCACCCCCTTTTAACAAGCTTTGTTCAACAGAAAAGTTTTAGATATCCAACAATCATGTACTGATGTGCACTTCCGCTTCACACCAATAGATTATACCAACTTCTTGATATCTGCTGGAAACCGCCGGCACAACCCAAGGAAGGTCATGGTTTAACAAAAACCATTTCAAGTGTAAAGGACAATAACAAACAAGGAGCTTCACTTTATGCACAGATTCTGCGCTCACATAAGCCAAGCCGTGCCAAGAGAGGTGAAGTTATTCAGTCTATTTCACAAATTGAAACTGGACGAAAGATATATGCGTACGACATCATCCTTGCATTGAAAAGAAAAGAAAAAAACCCATAATACATTATCCCAAAGAAAACTGAATTCACAAAAAGGTTATTGGTTATCAATCCACTACAAACCCCTCCACAGTCCACTGTACACCCCCTCCTCCCACCTACTCACTGAGAGATCAAATCAATCAATCCCTAGTTTATTTTTATTATTATTTTTGTTGGTAAAACACCAAGCTTAACGAAAAAGCTTCCTCATATATAGTATGTTATGATAAAAGGAAGAAAATACCATCTTATATCTAAGTAGTACAAAATATATGCCTTATTATTTATAAAATCTAAATATTAATTATTGATGAGCGAGCTCAGGTTCTTTTAGTAAACGAGCTAAGATAAAAGCTCAGACTGATTCGATGAGCTTCAAATAAAACCTAAACTTGGCTTATGACAAGTCAAGTTTCGAGTTAAGCCGAGTTAGTTTGGCTCATTGACAACCATGACACTCAAAACAGCAAGAGAACATAGTTATGGGAGGGAGGATTGTATCCGCTCCTCTTAACTGAGACCCCTCTCCGCCCCTTATTAGTGGGTAGGTACATAAGCGACAACAAATGATTTACACTTTTTGGGGGTTATTTATGGAGCTCCGAAGGATAAAAAGTATCTTCAAATTTTTTTTTTTTACCATTTTTTTTAATGAATATGATGATGAAATGAGCTTATGCTCTTTATCAAAAATATATATTTTTCATTCTCTAAACATTAAACCAAAAATATATATATATATTGTAATATTTTTCATTCTCCAGCATACGTGTGCGTGCGTGTATTTAAAAAACCGGATACGTTTCCTGGATTTGGTAATCGTCATCCGACTTATTAAAAACAACGGTATAAAAAATTAATTCTAATACATTCCTATACAACGAACGAGGCCTTATGAGAAAAAAATAAAAATAAAAAAATATAGCCGGTGCTTAAAGTCAGATTTCATGCCTCGTATGGGTCCGTTCCGACTCGGCGTCTGACACCGTCTCCTTCTCTCTCCGACAGATATGAAGAACCAGTGAGGGAGGGAAGAAAGAAGAAGAAAAAAAGAAGAATTCATCAGGCCTTCAATTGGACTGCAAGAGATTTAGGGTTTTTTTTTTTAGGTTGTTAGTTTAAGCTTTGTATTTTAATTATCTATGGAAATGCCTGGGAGGCGATCAGATTATACGCTGTTGAGCCAGTTTCCTGAAGAAGAGCAACAGGGATTGCAGCAGCAATCGAAATTCTCTGCTGCAGCTGCAGCTCCAGCTGCGTTCTTCGAGTCTCTCTCTGGAGAGAAGAATAAGGGGAAGACAGACAGGGGTTTTGAGTTTGATGCAGAACATCGGTTACAGGGGGGAGGACGGATTGGGAATTTGTTTCCGTCGGTTGGATTGCAGAGGCAGTCCAGTGGAAGTAGTTTTGGAGAGTGCTCTTTATCCGGGGATTACCATGTTTCGATGCGGTCGATGGTGGCCAATGATCCTGAATTCTTCGGTCATTTGCAGGAAGATGGATTTAAGTTTGGTGGGGGAGATTCGAGGTTGAGGGCGGTGGGGTCTTCGTCGTCCAAGAGCTGGGCTCAGCAGACTGAGGAGAGTTACCAATTGCAGCTGGCCTTGGCTCTTCGGCTTTCGTCGGACGCTACTTGTGCTGATGATCCAAATTTCTTGGATCCAGTCTCTGATGAATCTTCTATCAGGTCTTCGTCTGCTTCAGCTAAGTCTTTATCTCATCGATTCTGGGTAGGGTGTTTTTTCCCCATTTTTTTGTTCTTTATCTATCCATGTTTTCTTGCTAATTAGAGATTAGGGTTCATTTGCTGTATTGACTGATGAATTAGGGTTCAGTATTCATTTGGTTTGGATTACGAATTCCTTTGGAAGATGTCAAAATAACCGATTAAATCTAGAAATAGTGTCTTTCCCCTCTTTTCTGTTTCTTATTATCTCAGGATTTGGAGTTAATTAAATATTAGATGCTTTGAACTGAAGACCGAATTGGGCCATGGTAGCATCCTTGTCACTGTTGTTTCCGGTGGAAGGGTTGGGCAAAATATCTTAAATATGAGAGTGCACGTTACAATTCGTTTGGGAGTCGGGTTGGGGTTGTGGGTTTGCAACTTTCTTGCTTATTTCACTCTTTGCCAATGTTTCTTTTATATTATTGTCAGCAGTCAAATTCATTTTTCTAAGATGCAGGACCTCTCACTTCAAAACATCGGCAGTTTGTTTCGTTCGTTTACATCTATAATGAAGGGTTGTCTCATTTCACGAACAATAGAGTCATTAATTGTTCATTGCCAATTTTGATTTATTCCCGTCTAACTCATATCAGAAAGGCTAAGCAACACTTTTGATATACATGTGCCATCTTCCAGGTGAATGGTTGCCTATCTTACTCTGACAAGATTCCAGATGGGTTTTACATGATCCATGGAATGGACCCATATATATGGACTATATGCACTGATCTGCAAGAGAATGGTCGGGTCCCATCCATTGAATCACTAAGGGCTGTCGATCCTAGTGCTGATTCATCAATTGAAGTGGTTTTGATTGATAAAAACAGTGATCCCAGTTTAAAGGAGCTACAAAATATGGTATTTAGCCTTTCTGGTACCTGCATTACAACAAATGAGGTGGTTGATCAACTTGCAAAGCTTGTCTGCAATCGTATGGGGTGAGTTGTTTACATTCTTCTACGTACAAATCAATATAATCTATCTGTTCCTGTTAGACTTCTGGTAACCAAACATCTGTTACTATCACAAGGGGTGCAGCTTCTGCTGGAGAAGATAAATTGGTTTCCCACCGGAAGGAATGCAGTGATGTTCTAAAGGATTGCTTAGGCTCTGTCGTGCTTCCAATGGGAAGTCTAACTGTTGGCCTCTGCAGACAACGTGCTCTGCTGTTTAAGGTAAATTTATTAACCTCTTATTTCATTTTTCTCTTGTTTTGATCTTTTCCATTTTGAAGCTGTTCCTGGTGGGGGGTACTCTCTCTCTCTCCAAAATTTTCTATCGTTTGTTTTGTTTAGCCTTTGGTTTTATAACGGATGAGTTCATGCCTTTCCTCGCAGATAGCCTCTTTGTTGTTATCTTACTCTATGATGGTTGGCACAAATTCATCTATTAGATTCTTCACTCTTGGTTGCCAAGAGTCATCTTTTTTATGTATCTCTTTCTGAGAAATAAGCAATATTTCTTGTGGTTTGAATGTTATTTGAAGGATAAAAAGGATTTCACTTACATTTAGCTAATAATTTCACAGGTGTTAGCGGACACAATTGATTTACCATGCCGAATTGCTAAGGGCTGCAAATATTGTACGAGTGAGGATGCTTCCTCCTGTCTTGTGCGGTTTGGTCTTGACAAGTATGCTGTACCGATTACCATCCTTAATTAAATACAGATTTATGTTGCTATTTGTTTAAGTATGATTTTTCTTTGAGAGCTTAGCATACAACTTCTGCAAACTGCTTAACAAGCTTCTAACGTGGATCATTGCCTTAGTAAATTCTCTAGATAACCGATATAGGATGCATGTAAACATGATAGCATGTCAAAATCAAAGGTAAATTATCCAAAGTAATGAGCAAGTATAACCTAGATTCCTACTCCTGTCATGCTCAGTTCAAGTATCAAATATGTAATTAGTTAGGGTTCAACTAGTCACACACCCTCTGTTAAAGAGCTCATAAAGTACTCCAAAACAGAGTTTAATCAATACCACATGCTGTACCCAACATCAAAATTGAAAATCAGTGTCAATAGACCATGTGAGGGCCTCTAAAAGAAGAAAACATATAGTCCCGCAGCAAGTATAAAACAGATGGTAAGCATAAACATGACCAGCAGTATATGGAATATCAGAAAATTAAAGAGAATATGCAAAGTAGAATTCTTCAGGTAGTAGAAGGTTAAAACAATTGATGCAGGATATCAAAGTTTAGATGCCAAGCTGATGTAAGGCAGTCTAGCTTGTGTATCTTGTTGTTGTTGGCCCAAAATTTAAGTTGTAGAAGCTTAGGATAGATTTAATTAAACCAAGGAATAAAGAGAGGCACACCCAATTAATCACAAAATTAAGGAAAAGGGAAAAATTAACAAACAAGGAAGTTTATAATGATTAGAAGGGATTTATATTAGAAAGAGGGAGAAAAAAAGAGAAAGAATCCTGTTTTAGGGTTTCTGGAATTCCTGGGTCAGAACCCATGAAGTTACAAAAATACCCTTAATGGCACATCAGAATTTTCTTAAAATTTACAGGTGTTTAGATGTATATCCAAGGCATCACAATACAAAATTTGAGCTTATTCTGATAAATAAAAGTACATAAAACATCAGATTTTCCAGTCAACAGTGCTTCTTGAGGAAAGTATCATAGAACAGCAAGGGAATCTTTGATCAGAAACTAGGGTAGGATGGAGAGGAATTAAAGGGAGTTTTGAGGGTTTTTGTAGGGAAATAAAATCCTAAATTAAAATCAGAAGAAAGGTGACTTTATAGGGTGGTAATTTTCACTGTTCATGAACCCAGAAAACTTAGTTGATTGTCAAAACAGCAATCAGTTGCTTGGATAGAGAAATTTAAAAGGAAGATTCAGAACTTTATGTGATGCAGCATCACTTGCTTGGATGGATCGTTGGTACTTCTTGTGGAAGCATAAGACCAAGACCAGGAGGACCTGACACTTCTAGCCATGGGTGGTACAATATTTGTGTCTTTTATGTAATAAGGATAATGCCCCTTTTAATGTTAGGATTTTGTTTCGGGGTATGAGATTGTAATAAGGCTACAAAACCAAGGGTTATTTTGGGGTGAACTAGGTGTAGTCGTCAGCCTTATTTTGTCTTCTAGTGGAACCCCAAAGTCAAGCAATGGGACCCACTAGAAGAGGTGGTTGGCAGTCATGTTTCCTCACAAGTTTTAGGGAGTTTCAATTTTAGAAAAGCATAATTTTAAGAAGTTAGATTTAGGAAATACTTAGGGAGCAAGTTTAATTGTTTTAGAATGTTTCTATTATTAGAAACTTTTATTATTTAGAAAATTGTAAGCCTATTTAAAAGCACCGCTCCCCCATATTTCTTAGTGAAGATTAATTAATTTTTGTGTTTTAATTGGGTGGATTTCCCAAGTGGGCTGTAGCCTGTTTTCTCTCTCCCCTCTACCTCTCATTCCCTCTCATCTTCTCTATCCCACGATTTTCTTCCCCTTTCATTCTCTAAACCACATGACTACATCCCCATCATCCATCTTCTTGTTCCTTCTACTCCTTTCTTATTCTTCCCACTACCTACTCTCTTTAACCAGCTTCTATTTTTCTGATATCATCAATTGATTAGAAGCCTTAAGGTGCTGGAAGATATCAGAATTCTGTAGAGATTTGGACACACAATTGGAGCAGCAAACACTTTACTCTAGTACTAATTGCACCATTCAATTGAAGGCATATTATTCTCTATTTCAACAGGTAATCTTACTTATTTTCTTCCTTAACTGGTTCTACAAACTCCATTATGAATTTTTGTTAAATTCCCTGGTTCTGTGGTATCAATTTTGTGTTCATTATCACCCTTTGAACAGAATTTTTCTGGTATAAATACCCTTCAAAATTACACCCCTATAAAAGACCCTTCCCATTTCTTTATTGTAGGGTTTTGTTGTCTTGTAAGTCCCCTACAAAGATTCCCTGCTGTTTTGCTGAAAACTCCATTAAAGAACCTTGGTGTTTCTGAAAATTGAATGTTTGACTTAGTAAACATTGTTCAAATCAGTTGAAATTTTAACCCTAGACCTCTTGGAAGAATCACTACTGATCGGGAAAGTTTGATAAAATTTTGACACGTGGCAAGGGTATTTTGGTAATTTTACCAAATCTGCCATAATTACGATCTTTCCCCTGATCTGAAATTTAGTTATTTTATTTTTTGAGTTATTTTCCTGCCAAGTATGGTTGTTTCCACTTTGTTCCGCATCAATATGCAACATAGGATATAGAAGATAACTTGATCAAACCACCACTAGAATACCTTCAAGTTGATGGTGCGATTTGGCCTAGAATTAATCTTTGTAGCTTCTAGTTCCCGCTCGTTTTTCTCCACTGCGCTGAATTACAAATGAAGAAGATTATTTAGATAGAAGCTAAATCCTTCGACATCATTGTCGATTGGGTGGGGAAGGAGAAAGTTATTCGTGTTATTGAGATAGGCATTGACTTTCAATCCAAGATTCATTTTCAAGCTAGAAATGCAGAATGGGTTGCAAGATGCTTATTGGAGGCTGTTTCTCTCCCTAGGGAGTTCAGGTTGATTCGGTCAAGGAATGAAGGCTCTCAAGTGGTGTTGCTTTGACAACGAAAAAACAACCGAGGAAGTTTTATCCTCTTCTCAAGAATCGAAGACAGTGAGAAAGAAAGATCCATTGTCATTCCTGCTGCCAAGGAATGCTTTGGTTGGGAAAATTTCAGAATGGCTCTACTCTGTGGCTGGAACTGTAAGAGAAATACTACCGAAGCACCGGAATCAGTCCCCTGGTGCCGATGAGGCTAGGTGTCTGGGAGCTTCAGTTGAGAGTGGCTATCAAGGGGGACAGGGGAGAGAGACGTTGAAAAGGCTTTTGCTTCATGAGGCTCCTAGGATAGCCGAAGCGATAATCTCATCGGATGGTAGGCTCGGTATTTAGACCTCCAACGGTCAGCTCCCTTCTCTGGGTTTCTGGGACAAGACTGTGATATGCAGGAAAAGGGGTGGGAAGATTAATTGGGTGGAGGATTGCAACATGCTGATGAAGGTGTTTCATTTCAGAAGGACGCCAGCTTGTAGATATTTGAATTAGTAGAGCGTCATTCTTTTCATAGAGTTTGCGGATGATTTTTCAAGGTTGATAAGCCTTCGCTCCTTGTGTGGAGTGTCTAAAAAGGGATGGCTCAAATTTATTAAATGGGATCTTGATGAGGGAGTTAGGAGCGAATATGCCAGGTAGCGATTGATATTTGTGAGAGGCCTTCCCCTCCACCTATGGTCTATGGGTTTCTTCAGAGTGATAAGAGGAATGTGTGAGGCCTTATCTCGGTGGAAGAGGCCACGAGTTGTCTTGATGATTGTTCAGAGGCATGGCTGTGGGTTCAGGGCAGATCGCTGGAGAAAATCCCTCGTGTTATCCCTTTGTTCGACAGGGCAAACAATACAATTTGGAGATTTTTCTGCTTGAACCGGAGAAGGGTAAGGGGCATCCGGCGGAAATTGAGGCACTTCCCATTGGTGCTGATTTTGAAATTCAAACGCACCAGCCAGTTGTTAATGCATTGCAGGAACTTGATCGTGGTAAGGTCGTGGCTGTGAAGAAATCCAGTGATCTAGTTGTCTCCTTTGGTAAGAAGGGACATGATCATGGAGAGGTGGAGGCACGATGTCTGAATGGGACAAAAAATTCGTTGAGAACAAAGGAATGGGTGATAAAAATGTTCCCCAACCAGGTGATGGGGGGTCAATTAAGGGATTGCGACATGTGTGGAAGTCGGGGGGACAAAAGCGTGACTTCAAATATGGTGGTAGGGGCGACTTCAACCTCAGAAGTTATGGAGGGTAAGTATGGTAATTTCCAATGCCGGCAGTGGTGTAGCGGCTTAGTAAACACAATGGGAGGGCCTAGTTATAAAAACCCTAATTAGGAGGGCTGGAATTTAAATAGTGAAACGGGGGGAGGAGTTGGGAGTAATTTAAACTATTGGGAGGGGCTCGGTGATTACGCTGAGATGACGGAAGGGTCTAGTACTGATTATGAGATTCGTAAGGGCTAAAGTGAGAAGAAGAGTCGGGAAGAGAGTCATATTTCTAATCCCTGTCTGAAGGAGAATCTCGCCCTTGTTTCTGCTCTCTAGGCGATTCCGACAGAGCTAGTTGACGAGGATGTTGGAAGAGGAATACGGCATGAGGGGCACGCAATGACCTTGAAGGTTTCTCCTTAAGGTGGTGATGCGAGCTCTATCGAGATTGTGCCCTTTGGGCTGTCGTCTGGGCCGGTGGCTTTGGAGCTCTCTTTTGAGGATGGAGATTTGGGTACCGACAAGGAGCTGACCTCAGATTGGTCAAATGGGGTCCCAGCATTTTTCTCTCTGTTGTTCAAGGATCATCCACATCATGGAGACTGGTCGATGTGTGCCAGAGGTTCCGATGGATGGAGATTTCCCTTTCTGTCTTCTACGGAAGGGATGTCAGGATGCCTTAAGAGGTCTTTGCCACTCTTGGACAGAAATAGGTGGTGCGCTCAATCCCCTCTACTAAATGGAGCTCCAAGAACAGTTCTGAACCAGGTTGTCAGCAATTCCTGCAGTGATGGAGTGCTGGGTAAAAGCCCTTGCCATCCCAACCATGGGGTTGAGGATCGTCTTATACGGGGTGCTGACCTTTTCATTTGGACTGGAAATCTTACGATGGAATCCGTAAAGGTAGTTGGGTTCCATTGCTCTATCAGCGAATCTATGAAAATGGTGCACGATAAACAGTTAGCCCTTGTCCCTTGGCCAGATTGTGACCTTGATGAGACTTCGATAGCTACAGTGTCTGACTGGGTGTTACAGAAAATTGAAAAGGTGAGTGGGGTTTTAGTCCTTTCCCTCGACGGATTAGAGTATACGGCGTGGGAATTATTTGTTGAGTTGAAGAGAGCAGTGGCCTGAAATGATAATAGCTACAAATGAGAGGGAGCTAATAGTGCCAAAATGCGTAAAGAATTAAAGAACCTGAGTTGGGGGATGTCATATGATAAGAGAGGTGGACATACAGGGGAAGCTTCCGGGAGAAAAAACTAAGGGGTCACGAGTAGTTTCCTCTTGAAGTGCTCAATTTTATCTTGGAATGTGAGGGGATTGGGGAGCCAGGATAAGAGAAGAATTGTAAAAGATATGATTGGGACTTATAAGCCGGATATTCTTATTTTGTAGGAGACTAAGCTGATGAGGGTGTCTAACGATATTGTTAGAGAAATCTATTCGTTCTTGAATCCGTCTAGGTGGTGCGCTTTGCCTTCTGTTGGGGCAGCTGGTGTGATTGTGTTGATTTGGGAGTCGGAGGTAGTGAATGATGAGGTTGAGTGGGTGGACTCTTTTTTGGTTTCTGTGGTTGCTTCCCTTAAGGGTGACTTTAACAAATGGCTAGTAATGGGGGTGTATGGCTTGACAGATGGTGGTCAGATTTTTGAGGAGTTTATCAATGAGTTGGAGGAGGTTAGATGCAGAAGGGATATCCCGTGGTGTATTGGGGCGACTTCAATGAGGTGTTATTCATTCATGAGCGAAACAAGGCATCTAGAAGGTTAAGGGGGATGGATGTGTTTGGGGATTTTGTAGATCGCAATGAGCTTATTGATGTGACTTTGAGGGGTGCAAGAATCAGTTGGTCAACTTTTCAGTCTAATCCCTCTTTGAGTAAACTGGACAGGTTTCCGGTCTTCTCTGATACTCTTCCTCGTCTAGGCTCTGATCATACGACTATCATGTTAAAGGGCGGAGAGCTTGTCTGATAAAAGGGGCCTTTTCCATTCAAGTTCCAGAATATGTGGCTTATGCACCCTGGTTTCATTGACTTAGTGAGAGGTTGGTGGGAAGCTCAGGAGGTGTGGGGCCCCCAGGTCAAAGATTCTGTTTGAAGTTGAAAGGACTCCGGGATAACCTGAGGATTTGGAATAAAAATGTTTTTGGGGATATTCAGACAAAGAAGACCTCTTGTTTGGAGAAGATTCAACGTTGGGACAGATTGGAGGAAGAGGGGGAGTTGGATGACGATTAAAGAAATTTGAGGAAGGCGGCTAGAGAAGATTATGATAGAATCCTAACAATGGAAGAGGTTATGTGGTGTCAGAAATTGAGTGTTCAGTGGTTGAAAGAAGGCGACAACAATACGAGATTTTTCCATAAGATGGCATGTGCTAGAAGAGCTATTAATGGTATTCATAGTCTACTAATTGGGGATGTTTTAGTTCAGAATGAGGACGACATAAAGAACCATGTGGAGGATTTCTTCCGCAACCAGTATTCTGATGATAGGCCTTCCAAGCCAAAGGTGGATGGCTTAAGTTTACCAGTGTTGGGTGAGGGTCATGCAGAATGGTTGGAAAGACCATTTGATGAGAAAGAGGTTAAGAAGGCGGTGTGGTCTCTTGATAGTGATAAGGCCCCAAGTCCGGATGGCTTTACCATTGCATTGTATAAGGTTTGTTGGGATGTGATTCAGGGTGATCTTATGTTGGTCATTCAGGATTTCTTCGAGAGAGGATTCTTGGATAGAGGGAACAATTCAACATACATTTCTTTGATTCCCAAGAAGGAGGATGCTCAGCGTATCTCTGATTTTCGCCCAATCAATTTAGTGGGGAGCACCTATAAGATTATTTCCAAATGCCTGGCTATTAGGCTTTTGCAGGTTCTTCCATGGATCGTGCCAAAGGAACAGGGAGCTTTCTTGAGAGGCAGGAATATGGTTGATGGGGTGCTTTGTGCAAATGAATGCATTGATGCTCGTATTAGGGAGGGTCATCCTGGAGTTGTTATTAAATCTGAACTTGGAAAAAGCTTATGATCATGTTAACTGGGAGTTTCTTCTCTATGTTTTGCGACGATGCGGGTTTGGGGTCCGTTGGATGGTGTGGATTTAGAAATGCATCAGCTTAGCTTCCTTCTTAGTGATGGTGGACGGGGTGCCCAAGGGCCACTTCGGGTGCTCTAGGGGTTTGCGTCAGGGTGATCTATTATCTTCGCTTCTGTTTTTAATGGTGGTTGGTGTGTTGGGGGGTCTCCTTGGGAAGGCAGCGGATGTAGGGATGTTTGAAGGTTTCTTTCCTGGAGGAGGTGATCTTTCGGTGTCCCATCTTCAGTTTGCGGATGATACAATCATCATGTGTGATAATTCCTCGCTAGATCAGGATGCTCCAATGTGTTCTCAGGTGCTTTGAGGTTGTATCGGGCCTCCATCTAAATCTAGGAAAGAGTTCCTTGATTGCAGTTGGGGATACAAACTTGGACTACTTGGTTACGGATCTTGGATGTCACATGGGCTCTCTTCCGACTACTTATCTGGGAATGCCTTTAGGGTCTTCCTTCAAACAAAAGGAAGTGTGGGGTTTGATAATTGATCGTACAAGGAAATGATTGGCAAGGTGGGAATCCCAATACCTGTTTAGAGGAGGTCGCCTCACCTTGATCAAGGCCTCTTTGGCGAGCATCCCGACATACTATTTGTCACTGTTTGTCATGCTGGTGGCGGTGTGCAAGGAATTGGAACAGATTTAGCGAGATTTCCTTTGGAAAAAGGGTAGAAAGGAAAATGGGCTTCATTTAGTGGCTTGGGACAGAGTTTGTACCCCTAAAGAGAATGGTGAGACTGGAATTCGGAGTCTGCACCACATGAACCAAGCTTTATTATGTGAATGGTTATGGAGATTTGGGGAGCGCAAGGAGAGGTTGTGGAGAAGTGTGGTGGTGGCAAGGCATGGGGCAATCAATAATTGGATTCCATCCACCTTGAGGGGGTCGTACAGCTGTGGTCCCTGGAGGGGTATTTTGAAGCACATTCCTTTATTCAGGTGGGGTTTAGCTTATGAGGTAGGGGACGGGAATCAAATCAAATTTTGGGATGACGTTTGGTAAGGGGATAGACCTCTCAAGGAGGAGTTTTCGGAGGTTTATGGCATGGCGTTGGACTCGAATTCGTATGTGGCCTCCCATATGGCATCCCAAGGGGAGGAGGTGGTTTGGTCGTTGAGACTCAGGCGTGCGGCTTTTGATTGGGAGATTCCTAGGTTGATCGAGTTGTTGAATAGATAAATGAATGCCCGCGTCAATCTTGGTGAGGAGGATTGTTGGGTATGGAAGAATGGTTTGGACAGTGTCTTTTCAGTTAAATCTTGCTATGAGCTGATGGTGGCAGGGAGGGAGTTGAGTGGCCCGTGGAAGGAGGTTTGGTATGACGTTCCCTTAAAGGTTCAATTCTTTATGTGGACTGCGTCCCTGGAAAAGATTTCCACTATGGATATGCTTTAGCGGAAAGGAATGGTTTTGCCCAGTGCTAATTTATTGTGTTACTAGGAGGCGGAGTCGATATCCCATTTATTGCTTCACTGCCAGTTCTCGTGGGAAGTCTGGGGGGGCATGGCGGGAGATTTTGGCGTCAACTTCATACCCCCTTCTTCTCTATCCAGCCTTCTTCAGGGATGGAGGATCCCAACTTTTACTCTTATTGGGAAAAGGATTTGGAGGTTGGTCCTTGCGGTTTGTTAGTCAATTTGGTGGGAAAGGAACAATCGGATTTTCATATCGTACTCGGAACCTTCCTTCCAGGTGCTTCGGAGAGCTAAAGAGCTGATTATCTTCTAGGCGAAGCATTGCAAAGGGTATGAGGGCATCCCTAATGGAGCTTTTTTGAGGGATTGGGCCAATATTGTGGGGTCCACTTGAGGAGGGGTTGTTAAGGCTTTCCTTTTTTGGGGTCCTGCCCCCTTTTCCTCTATTTTTCTTGCTTGTGCTGTTTGGGGATTGTCCCCTTCTCTGTTTTTCCCCTCTTATCAATAAAGTATTTTTTTTCCATAAAAAATAAAATTGATAGATATTGTATTGTGTCTCTTTTAATTCTGATTTCCAGCAGCAAGATAAGAGGGAATGATGGAGTTGATGATTGGAGATTTGGCTGGAAGGAGATATGGAAAAGAGAGGAAGTGATTAGAAGAGAATAGAAGGTAGAAGAAGGAGGAGATAGATTAGGGAGCCATGTGGCTACAACCTAAAGGGGAGGGGATAGGATGGGAGACAACACCTAATAGGGACAAACCCAATTCACAAAACTCAATTCATCTTTGTTGTCTTTGATTCAATGTTGGGTGCCTCTTAAATGGGCTTCAACGATTCAAAATTTGGATACTGGCTAAATTTAGAAACTTCTAAAGTCCTAATACTTGGGACACAAGACTTTCCTAAAACTATTGGACTTCTAAAAACTAAAATTTCCCTAACTAAAACTACCAAATACTAGGAAATAAAGTGGCTGTCAACTAGCTTGTGTGGGGCCCCTTTGTTAACTTTAAAGCCTCACTAAATGACAAAATAGTGAGCTGTAGATTAGCACACAAAAATCCCCAATTTGGCCCTGGCTTTTAGCCTTAACATTCATGCATAAAAGAAAGCCTAAACTGCCCTTGGCACAAAAGGCCTTATTACAAAATTGTCCCAACCTTAAAACACTTGAACTACGCATCTTTTGGCACCATCTTGAACTTGATTCTCTTTTGGGGACATACATCAACCTCTTAGTTATGTCCAGATCAACAATCCTTTGTTTAAGTAAAACAACACATAATATAGGGTTCTAGGGCTAGCCGTAAGGTTTATCAGAGATTATAAAGGCTGAAATTACAGGGCAAGCTGATTTCAGGTCTTAGAAAATGGCAGCAGAACAAAAGGCTTAAGAAAAGGCCCACTTGGGTTCTATTTCTATAACACCAAATAAAATTGTGTGTGTATGAATAAACCAAATCGAATTTCTGGGGATTATAAAAAAGGCCACAAATGGTGTAAAACAATTTAGAAAATTTCTGGTTTTAAAGGAAATTGCAAGAGATTTATTGAGAACTTTTGCACAGAAAATTCTGGGGTATAACAGTGAAGTTTTGTTGGAGAAAATTTCAAAATTTGATGATTTAAAGATAAATTGAAAGGGAGAAAACAGTTTCTCAGCCTTATTATTCACCAAACCACCAATAAAGAATTAAGAAAAGAGAAGAGAGAAGAAGATATAACCTGGTTTCATGGCCTCTCACCAAAAAGCCAAGTTTTTGGCCTCTCACCAGGATTTGTCACCCAAACCCTAGGAATCTTTCTTAGGTTTTCCAATCTCTGGAAGGGGAAAGGTTGTAGTTGTTACCACACTAGAAAGCTCTTTGATTCGTTCATTGATTTCAAAAACAAAACTCTACAAGAGAGGGTGAACACCCTGGAAAACCACCTTGAGAATACTCTTTCTTAATTACAATGTTTGAATTGGACCAAAGATCTGCCAAAGGAACAACTTCAAACTCTTTGAGAAACGAGGACTGAAAAAAAAAAAAATTTCTTCACGTGGAGCACCATCCTAAGAGCTGAGACAAACCCATCATGAGATATTCTTATGCTCCTTTTCAAAAGACTCCACCTATTGATAAAGGCGAGCATTGTCCACAAAATCCAACAACGTCTTTCAAATTATTCAAGATACCTACAATATATGGGACTGATCACCTTTTTTTTTATAAGAGAAAATTTCATTAATGAAGGGGACAATACAACAACAACAACAACAAACAGCCTTATCCCAACTATTTGGGGTCGGCTACATGAATCCTGTTACGCCATTCCGCTCTGTTTAAAGCCTTATCTGCTGTTAATAATGAAGGGGACAATCAGTCCAAAAAATCAACAAGCACAAGGCTTGCATGATAGGGATATCTTTAATCATATTTCAGCACCATCCTTTCATATCCACAAAAGAATGCCCCCAAATTCTTCACAGTTAACTCCCCAACAACAACAACAACAACAACAAACCACCTTATGCCAACTATTTAGGGTCGGCTACACGAATCCTGTTCCGCCATTCCACTCTGTTTAGGGCCATATCTGCCGTTAAATTACAAGCTGCCATGTCCCTCTTTACTACTTCAACTCAGGTCAATTTTGGCCTTCCTCTAGTTCTTCTAGCACCTTCAACTTGCATTGTCTTACTCCTCCTCATTGGTGTCATCATTGGTCTTCGTTGCACATGCCCAAACCATCTCAATCGACTTTCCCTCATTTTACCACCAATGGGTGCTACTCCTAAGCTCCCACGAATGGATTCATTCCTAGTTCTATCATTTCTAGTATTGCCACTTATCCATCTCAACATCCTCATTTCAGCCACATTCATTTTATGCATGTGTTGTTTGTTGGCTGCCCAACTTTCTGCTCCATAAAACATGGTTGGTCTTATAGAATTTTCTTTTCAATTTTAGTGGTATTCATTTATCACACTACACTCTAGAAGCACCTCTCCACTTTAACCATCCCTCTCTAATTCTATTAGCAACATCATCTACATTTTCTCTCTTTGTGCATGATTGAACCAAAATAACGAAAATGGTCACTCTGAGGTAACTCTTGGCTATCAATTCTAACTACCCCCTCATTTCTACTCCTATTTTGGCTAAACTTGCATTCCAGATATTCTGTTTTAGTCCGACTTATCCTAAAACCATTTGTTTCTAAAACATCCTTCCATAGTTCTAACTTGGCATTTACCCCCTTTCTAGTCTCATCAATCAACACAACATCATCAACAAATAGCATACACCAAGACACTTCCTCCTATATGCGCCTAGTCAACTCATTCATAACTAAGGCAAAAAGGCATGGACTCAATGCTGACCCTTGGTGCAAGTCAACTGTGATCACAAACTCACTTGTCTCCCCCCTAGTTGTCCTAACACTAGTTATCGCTCCATCATAATGATCTTGTTAAAAAGTTTAATTAACCATGATAAGCCATCATCTCCCATACATTTCCAAACCTCAATTGGAATACCATCTGCTCCTAATGCCTTTCCTATCTTCATTCTCTTCAAAGCCTCTTTAACTTCTACCACACTAATCCTACGAAGATATTTATGATCTCTAATCTCCGACCGATTCCTAGACCGACATTTCCTACATGATCCCCATTTAATAATTTTTGAAAATAGCTCCTCCACCCTTCTTTAATCTCTTCATCTTTTACTAAGACTCTTTGATCCTCACTTTTTATGCATCTAACATGATCTAGGTCTTTACATTTCCTATCCCTTATTCTCGCAAGTTTATATACACCCATCTCACCCTCCTTGGTACATAACTTATGATATTCAAATGTCTAAGATTTGGTTGTGTAGGAATGTGTCAAAAACTTGTGTAGACTTAAATTTAAACAATATTTAATTGATTATATATCTCTTCTTTTCTATTATTACTCATGCTTTTACCTGAACTTTCATTTATAACAACTTATTCTTAGTACATTCTTTTTACATTGCACACTTACATGACCTAAACAGTAGATTTATCTACATTTGAGGTCTGAATCAGACTCCTCATATCAGTGTTGGAGACATTACTAATCATGATACTATTTATAAAAAAACTGTTTATTAAGAGATAAAATTTTAATTTTGATGGATATTTCTCCCTGAGGAGTTATAAAAATTTCAGGGAAATTTCTTTGGAATGTTTCAAATCAATGGAAAATTTGTAGAAATTAGGGAAATAATTAACTTCAAGGAATGCCAAAGTAAGCATGATTACACACTCAAGACTCAAAAAACTATAAAAAGAGTATTTATAAGTTATAATGTATATAAACAAATAGCTGTCAAACATTTCTTTTTACTGATAAATGGCAACCAAACATGTCGAATTTCATGACTACTTTACCTTTATTCCATCCTGATTTGTTTGTTTGTTTGTTTTTTTTTTTTGTTTTTTTGTAAATATTTTTTATATAACTGATATATCCAATGGTTTACCTAGCACATATCTTTGATGTATGTATATACATGTATGTTTAATTACTTGATCTTTCCAAAAAGGGTGTTACTGTGAATGGGTTTGCCGGAGTTACTGTTAATGGGTTTGCCGGAGTTTAGCGTCATCGCTGTTAATCCGGAGGTGTGTTAAGATGAGGCAATCGATTATTATTGAGCATAAAACTTTTCACCTAGTGGGGGAGTACACCGGTAATGTGAAGGTGCTTAGAATTCTGGAATGTCGGAAAGCTTTCTCCGCTTTTGTTAAATTAAAGTTGTCTCTTGTACCTTGGTTCTGTGAGGTGCTTGTTCAAGCAGCTCGGGTTTCTAACTTTCTGGGCTTCTTTCGGACGAGAGACGATGGTGTTCGTAATATTCTGGTTAAAGGTAGAGTTAATGATCAAGGTAAATTTCTCGGAGTTTCTGAAAGTTTACAAAGTGGGAAGGAGTTCGTTATTATTGTTTCAGAGGGGATTAATGGTAGTGGATGGGAGAATATGGATTATGTTTTACGCCATTCTTTTGGGGGTGATGGTCCCAGTAAGCTTCCCATGCCTGTGCCGTCTTCATCTTCGTCTTATTTTCCTTTTTTAGGGGTGATGAAGTGCCCGGTTGCTAGAAACTTTGATACTAGGCATTCCACGTCAATGGATGTGGTTTGTCGGGAAAAGGATTGGGCTGTTAGTGTTTGTAGGAATGGGGGCGAGGTGGTGGAGGAAGTATGGTCGCGTGAGATCCTGGTCCCAAAGAACGATCCGTCGGTCACTTGGCAAACAATTGTTGAGTGTATGGAGGATTGTTTTAGCCTTTTGGATTCATTGAAATGGATTTATATCGACTCGGATAGATCTCTTTTTATTTTCCATGATGCTCATGAGGCTACTACTTTGGTGGATTGGAGTTGTGATGGAGATGTCCCAATGATCCTAAGTTTCTTAGATGGAGGCTAGAGCTTCTCTCTATCTGGTATGGAAGCCTTTTTAAAAGGAGTTGGATAAAGGTGTGGGGGTTTCCTTTCCACCTTTGGACTGCGGAGATTTTTTCTACGATTGGAAAAATTTATTGGGGGTCTTTGTTCAGTTGATCATAGATCTTCTGGTGGTTGACCGTGGTGAAGTTGCTCTTGCTGTGCCTGTTCCGGCGCCAGTGACCTATTTGGGGGGAAAGAAGAATAATATTATGAATTCAAATTCAATCTCGAATTCAAACCTGGGTGCCGGTATGGAGGCAGAGATGGTGGTTTGTTTTTAAGTGCTTGGAAGTCGTATCTTATTGGGCAGGGAGTTGTTTCATCGAACAAGGAAGGGTGTTGAGTTGGAAAAGGAGGTGTATCAAGGTGGTTTCGTTCAGATGTGGTGAAGATCGAGGATCCCATATCGTGTCAAGTGATGTAGGGGTTGAATATCATCAAGCAATGGATGGTGTGGATATGGGATCTTCTAAGGGTTGGCATACGGTGCCTAATTGTCATGGGCATGGGAGTGTTGGTAAGGGATCTCTTCTAGTATATAAAAAGGGGTAGAGTTGTATTCTTAACAATAATTCGTTTTCAGTTCTTCATAATCTGAGTGAACCGGGATCGAGTTGGGTTCGCAAAAATGGGCTTATTGATTTGATGGGCTTGCAAATGCAAAAACGGGACCCTAAGATTTGTTGTGAGCCTCCTAATAGCAATATGGGCCAAACTTTATCTTATAAGGGTTCGAAATCTCTGGGGTCATCGTCTGCTCCTCCTAGGGAGGATGGTTCGGACCTACTGATTGGGAATAGATGTTGTGATGATTCTCTTGGCAAGGAGTTGGTCCTCGATGAGGTGCTCGATTTGGAGAAGATGGAATATGTTATGAGTAAGTGCAAGTTTAATAACTCCAAAGGTTTGGATGGTGCTTAGTGGAGGAAGAAGGCGTTAGTGTCTTGCAAATATTCGGTGGAAGGGGAAAAGATGTAGGGTTCGAAGGTGTGGTTGCCTTGGTTTGGAACTTCTTTTGATTCTTGATGTTCTAGGATTTCAAATTCGGTGGATTCTTTTGAATTTCCTGGTCCAATTTTGGAAGTGGAGATGTCTAGTAATGCTAATATGTCTTCTCCTATGGGATCTTAGAGTTTCAAGAGGTTTGATTATGATCGGGGGGTTTTTCAAAAGAAATCAACGACTGTTTTTCTCTCTTAGATGTTGTGGTATGATGGGGTGACCGGTGCCGAGTTTCTTGGCGGTGTCGTTGAGAAGTTGAGTTCTTCTGATCTTTGTATAGAAGCTTATATGGAGTATAATGTTCTACCAATTAAGGAGTTTGATATACTGCATTCTAATATAATTCCTCGGTTGTCGTCAGTTAGGGCTATTTCGGCTACTGTGGGTGGTTTTTTCGATTTTGGGATTTCGTTGCCTAGTGATTGTGTCATTGTCGATGATGTGGGGTCTCGAATGGGTTGAAGATGAAAGTTAAAGAGTAGGGTTTCAAAAATCGTTTGATCCCGGATTGGATCGGATGATCCGGATTGGGATTAGATAGGTCCAGTCTGATCTAGGCCTGTAGATCGCGATCCCTATGGGATCGGATGATCCCATCCCTAGATCGTCCGATTCGGGACAGGATTGTTCTGGATCATTCTGGATCGGACGATCCAAGATAGCCTCCCACCGCCCCTTTAATAGAAGGCTAGATTAAACTTCACTGATCCATTGGCTAGAATAGTGAATCATGTATTATTTTATTTATTTTATTTTTGTTTATATGATTTTGTACATGGTTTAGTTTTTATGCATCGATATATATATATATTGGATGATTGGTTATACAAACTATAATCTTGAACTTATATGAACCTTGTTACCTTGTTCATACATGTATGATGCATTTAACATGCCTACAATTATGTTCATCATTATTTATATGTTATTGTATTTGTATATGGTTTGGTTTTTTTTGCACTAGAAATAATCATTTTGGATGTTTGGTTATAAAATGTTCAATATTGATTTTTATAAATAAACATACTCGTAATAATGTTTATTCATGTATAATGCACCTAACATACCAAAAATTGAGTTTTTTCATTCAAACTTTTTTATAAAAAAACATTATAAGAATATTAGAAATTTTAAGGATTTTTTTTGGCTTTGGATCGGGTTTGGACCAAACAATCCACGATCCGATCTGGTCCTGGATCAGTTTTGGGCCTGGACGATCCAGTCTGCTGATCCGATCTTTGAGACCATGCTCACAATTCACTTTGAGCGCAAGCTGGACAACAATTATAACATTGGGGAGACCAAGATACCCCATTCTAGGAATAATGGCCCACGTTCAGACCATACGGATCACTAGGAATAGAATGTTGTCCCCCAAGCCAAGTGCATGTATTCCTCCACTTGAAGCAACATAGCTTCTTTCCTATAAGGTGGATCTAAGCTCGGCCCTTGGCTTAAGTAAACATCAACATGTCTGAGGAATCATGCTTGCATGGAAATTGCTTTGAGCCTCGTGGCCCTATGGTTGCTCTCATGTCAGCTTGGCATCAAGGCAGGGCAGCACACTGCACAGCTGTTCCATGCTAGCTTACATGCAAGGCCCCATAGCCTTATGCATGTCCCACCATCATGGGTAGTTGGGTACCAAGTCCTATTGACCCCATTGCCCATAAACATCAAGCCCCACACATGGCTGCATAAGGTATGAGCATTATAGAGCCTTGTTCACGTTCCATTGGCCATGCCAAAGGTTCTGACAATGACAGGATATCAGTGGAGGTGGTCCACAAAGATTAGCTACTGTGAATCTGTGATTTACCATATGAGGAGATGATCAAGTGCTGGATTATTACTTTCTCTTATATGCTAAAGGGTGCGTATATGTGATTTGAGAAAGATGCCAAGGCCCTATGCGGTTTCCTTTGCCCCAACTTATTACAGTCAAAGAATCACCATCAGGTATACCACCAACAGCTCCCAAGGAATTGAGTTCTCTTAGCCGTCAGCAGTGTGGATGCTTCCACTTTCTTGAATCTTAAACCCCCAATGGACTGCTGATGAGCAGCACCACATTGCTTTCACCATTTTGAATAATACTACCAAAGCCAGCAGGGCCTGGATTCCTATGGATTAACCATCGGAATTTATCTTGAGAACACCAATAGGAGGATGCCATGGCAATGAAACTGATTGCCACGGGGGCCATTGAATATTTGAATGTGATACATGTTAGTTAATCTTGCATGAGACCACTAATTGACATGCCTTTGAGTTTAATTAGTGAACAACGTCTAACTTGATACCTCACGGGTGATAGCATTGACCACTTCGTCCATCCCCTTTTCTTTTCCATTTAAGTCTTGATTTCTTTCTTTGCAACTAAGATTCCATGCAAGAGCCTTAGCCATAAAATTTAGCTAGAGGACCTAAAAATCCTCCATTCCATCGACGGGAGAGATCAATGGCTTTGTCAGGCATTACCAATGAAATATTCATCTTTGAGATGAAATAGATCCAAATGGCTCTTAAGAAGTTACAATGAATCAAAATATGGTTTCCGGACGCCCCTTCTTTTATACAAAGAGCGCATATGGTAGGAGATAAAGCCTTGTAAGGCCTTCGTTTTTGGAGGACATCCATTGTGTCAATCCTATTTAGCACTGCAGTCCACACAAATGCTTCAATGCGGGAGGATGGGGGACACCATAGATAGCCAAACATTAAGTTGGAGAAAAACGGTCTATGGAGTCATTAAAATGAGATAGAGCCAAGAAAAAGGATTTGAAGGAAAAAAGCTCCAGAAGGATCTAAAGTCCAAATGCTCCTAGCTGGATCAACTTTGGATAGATGGACATCTTCAAGAGAAGAAATTAATGGAGCCACAAGATCCACTTCCCAGTGTTCCCATTCAAACAACTTTCTTGAGAATGTGAGGTTCCAAGAAATTTTGTTGAGGAGGAAGAAGGAATATCATTAATCATTGCATAATGCATATTTGCAGGTGGAGATATTGAAGAGTCTTGAAAAGGATTACGACTGGGGTTGATTACCCTACCATATGTCTTTCCTAAATCTAAACTTATTCCCAACCCCAACATCAAACCTGCAAGAAAGAATAAAAAGGAGTGATATGAGTACTGTGTTTCCAAGGAGAAGTAGGTAATTTTGATCACCCAAATGTTTTTCTTTGGCAATGACAACTTATGTCCAGCCTTCTTGCATTTATAACTTAAAAACTTCTTCTTCTTTTTTTTGTTGTTGAGAAATAAGGTAATATATTAAGAATCAACCCAAAGAAGGCTATGGATGAGAGAAGCAAGACCCCCAGCAGGCCACCTTAACACAAAATAATAGAATCCCATTCAAAAACCCAGTCCTGAAACTGAAAATTAGAGAATGAGGGGAATATACAACTCCAAGAGAAGAGGAGAGAAATAATCTCACTGACTTCCGCCACCCAAAGGTCTTCAAAAATCCGCTTATTTCTCTCCCGCCATAGACACCAACAAACAGCAAAAGGCAACCATCTCTAAAGCTCACGACCTCTCTGCGACAGCCCAACCCCTTTAGATTGGCTCCATTCCCATATTAAAGAATAAATTGAGGCTATCTAGTCCTTGTAATTTCTTGATGTCTATTTAAGGTTGGAGAAATATTTTCAACCCCAACATCAAACCTGCAAAAAAGGATACAAAGGAGGGATACGAAGATTGCTGTGTTTCCAAGAAGTAGGTAATTATGATCATCCACATGTTCTTCTTTTGGCAATGACAACTTATGTCCAAACTTCTTGCATTTACAACTTACAATTTCTGACCTACAAATTGTGAGGCTATCTAGTCGTTGTAATTTTTTGATGTCTATTTAAGTTTTTAGAATTTTTTTGGGGTACTTTCCTCGTTCTTTTTTTTTGATGGATAATGGGAAACTTTATTACAAAAAATGGGAAAAGAAGAGAGAAATAATAATACAAATAGAAGCAGTTGAGAAAGTTGCAAAGGAAAAACAAACCAAAGACGATAAGCATGCTACATCTTATAGTCGGCATATGGTCCCTTGCAAACACCTTAGTTCGACCCACACTCCACTTGGCTAGGTTATCAGTCAAAGAATTATGCACTTGTAGCACATGATGCAACACTGTCTTAATGATGAGGACATGGATGCCTAGGTGGGACCCACACATTGGGTCAGTAGGGTCCACAAGTGAGATTATGGAGGACTACAAGGGCTACAACAAGAATGAAGAAATTTGTTTTGATTTGGAGCAAATTTGGAGTTTTTTGAGTCACTTGCTATTTTTGAGGTAAGGTGGGGCCTACACGTGGTCATGGTGGGGTCCACGCATGACAATGGTCAAGGGGGAGCAGAGAGTATCTTAGTAAGAATTTAGTTTTGTTTGAGAGTGGTCTAGTAAAGATTTTATTAGTTTATTTTCTGTTTTCATTAGTTATTAGAGTAGGACATGGGTGAAATTTTAGTTTTTTATGTAGGACAAAGTTATAATTAGCTTTAAAATAGGGTTTTTGCAGGGAGAAATCTTCACACGATTTGAGAGAAAGAGTATCTTTGTTTTTGATGGTTAGAATTGAATTAGAGGGGGTCTTTACTTATAAAACAGCTCCATGGTTTGTACTAAATTTTTTTAATGAATATTTGAATAAAATTTTGAATCTGAATTGCTCTCCTCTTCTCCAAACGGCTGAAGGTGTTTCTTCATCAAGTTTTACCTAAACTTGATCCTACGTTGGTGATTTTCATCAAAGTATCTATCCCCTATCTCATTATCTCTTCTTCTACTTCATCTTCTTCTTCTACTCTTTGCTATTTTTCTGGTTTTTGTTGAGATTCTTGCTACCACAGTCCACAAGCCCATCTCCATAAACTTCCATCTTCATCTATATATCTCCATAGCCATCAATCTTCACAATCATCACTCCCACATGCTTCTACATCATTCGGTCCTCTACTTACATCACTCCATCACTTTCTTGCAAAACCAACAATCCCCAATCATACTCACACTATTCAGTCACTCTAAAAAACCCAGGAAATTTCTCTAAAAGTTTATAAGAAAGCCTAATCCCTGCTGCCCATATTTTTTCCAGCAATCATATAACTTGAACTCTTCAATTTTCTTCAATGAGACACCTTGTTACATCATATAGCTACTTGGGAAGTAGTCCTATGCTTGAAGTGTGAATAAATCACTAGTCCCTACTTGACTATATAATGCTGTGTGCTAAATTCTGTGCCCAAGGTGTTCGAATAAATGCCTAAGTGCTACTGAGTTGGATTTTCATGTGCTGGTTGATGGGATTTCATTGATTCAAGGGTTGACTACTCAATTCCTTGTTGCCGTACCACTTTCACAACATTCTATTGGGTTAATAAAAGAGTATCGGATGAATGTATCTACCCTATGACATGCTGATTTTGGTTCTTCTATATTTAATTTCAAAGTGTACTGCATCACTTAAGCTCTTCAGTTAAGGCCTTGATTTCATAAATGATGCGGCGTCATCTCCACAAGCTCATCTTATCCCCCCTTCCCCAGCGTATCATTGTTTTGGAATCCCGTTCCACAATGCAATCTAGGATCCATAGCTTCTTAAGCATTCTTAAGCTCTCAAGAAAATCAACGAGTTCTGCATTTATTGCATCACCCCTCCCAATTGGCTCTCCTTTTGCCATTACAACAATCCCATAATGGTCCCTTAACACACGTCCGTATGCAGCTGGCCCATGGAAACTTCAGCTGCCTCTGAAAAACTGGCTTTGAGTATTGTTCCATTGATTTTTTTACTTTGATCAATTGGGCAGTTCCCATAATGTCTAATCTTGTTGAAGTTCTAGAATTTCTTATTTAACAGTTACTGGCCCATATATATTGTCGGACCCTTGCATTTTTCCGATCCAGGGAGTTGAACATGCGTCCTCAACATATACTTGTTAATGTATTCCCTACCTATCCCATATCCTTTTTTTTAGGGTCTACAATTTTTTTTAATTAAGGGGAAAGAATTATTGAAGATGTTAAAAGACAATATGAAAAAGGTGGATAAGGAGGTGTTTAGGTGTATTGAAGAAAAAAAGGGAAATGTTCTCTCCAAGTTGAGTTGGTGGGACTCTTTAAAAGAAGAGAGGGGCTTATCTAAGGAGGAGCTTTCTTGCAGGGACTTTGCGAAAGTTTAAAAGGGTACTATCTATGGAGGAAATCAAATGGAAACAAAAGGCAAAATCCAATGGCTCAAAGAAGGGGATAACAACACTGTTTTTTCATAGGATTGCCGCTTCTAGAAGGAATGTCAACTATATATCTAGATTAAAAATAGGTGATGAGATGGTTGTGGATAAAGAAATGATGCTGGCCAGCCCACATCAGGTGGTCTCAAGACTCATGGGCTAGACCCAAGAATAAGGCCCACATTTGGTCTAATAAGCCCAACTCAATCTAGTTGTGTGTAACAACCAATCAGACAAATAAGACATTAAATCTTTGCCAATTATGTGTAGTTATCATTCAGATCAATAAGACATTAAATTATGGCTGGTTGATTAAAATAGTTCTAAATTCTTATTCAGTTACTTTATTTGGCTTTAATTCCTTTATTTGGCTTATGTCTAGATTCATTGAACGTCTTTTTTAGGAAAAAGAAATCCATGTACCAAAAAAAGAGATAACTATTTTATTTGGATTGCTATGAGACCTATTTAAGGACCTCCCATTTGTATTGTGAAATCATCAATACAAATTCAAATTTCTTCTCACATTTGGTGGAACACATAAGTGTTGTGGTGTGATTTGAATGTTATGCTTGGGCGGATCTTTTCACTAATCCGGCTATTTCATATTGGTATTAGAGCCAAATCCTCGGTGGATCGTGCTTTGGATCAACTTGTAAGTTGGTCTTAGTTCTTTTTCAATATATCTCCGTCTCTTCTTGTGTTTAATACTTTAATCCCTTATCAATTGTATCCCTTTTTATCTTACATTTCTTACAAAGCTTGGTAGATGGTTCGTGATATTAGGAGTTGATTTGTTTTTCCTCTTGGGAAGACAATCAATTTTCTAATTGTTGACAAGTATGAGGAGAACTTGATTTCTACAAGTTTTGTTTAGGATATCTTACAAGATCCTGTAGGTCAAGGCTATTGTGCATATGTTGAGGAAAGTTTTGCTATTCAATTCAAACAAGGGAAATACGTCGATAGTGTTGAAAGCAGAATTTTTCCATTAAAAAACAGTAATGTGATTTTAGGCAAGCAATGGATTGAAGAAAGGAAGACCTTTGACGAAGAGACACATATCTTGAAGATTTTTAACTTTGGTATGTGGTGTCGACTAAAAGTAAAGCAACCACAACTTCCTTTATTGTTTCGTTATCTTTGGAAGAGAAAAAACAAGAAGAGATTGTTAAAGAAGTTGATGATGAGCTAAAGCTTTCTTCACCAATTCAACTACAAAGTTTGAAGGAGTAAATAGATGCCGTGGATACATTGACTTTGCAAGAACTGATACAACAAGATGATAAAGTTTATATTTTTCTTTTAAAAGAGGAGAATGAATTTGGAGAACAACAACCCCTTGATGTGTCCAAGAAAGTTAGTGAGCCGTTATCCTATTATCTTGTTGCAATTTCATATGAAGAACCTGAAGCTGCATATTATGAGATTTTTCCAAGACAAGCCAATTAACTACTTATTGGGAAGACGTTTGACATAAGAGAATCCATCCTAGATGTGCTATATGGTTCATCCCTTAAAGTCATCTATTGGTGTTGATCCTTCATCACTATGATACTCTAGGATGGGTTTTTTAGAACCCGGAGAGAATTGATGCAGGCCGGCCCATATCAAGTGGTCCCAAGACTCGTGGGCCAGGCCCAAGAATAAGGTCCACATACGGTTTAATAAGCCCAATGCAATCCAGTTGTGTATAACAACTAATCAGACAAATAAAACATTAAATCTTCACTAACTATGTGCATCTATGATCCAGATCAATAAGGCATTGCAGCTATCATCCAGATCAATAAAGCATTACGTCATGATTGGGTTGATTAGAATAGTTGTCTAGATTCTAATTCAGTTACTTTATTTGGCTTTAGTTCATTTATTTAGTTTATGTCTAGATATATTGAATGTCTATTTTAGGAAAAAAGAAATCCATGTACCAAAAAAAGAAAAAACTACTTTATTTGGATTGCTATGAATTTAAGGACCTCCCCCTTGTATTGTGAAATCATCAATAAAAATTTAGAATTCTTATCTCATTTGGTAGAATACATAAGTGTTGTGGTGTGATTTGAAGGTGCTTATGCTTTGGCGGATCCTTTCACCAATCGGGCTGCATCAAGAAACCATCAAGAATCATGTTATGGGGGTTTTCAAGAAGTTGTATAGGGAGCTGGATCTTCGAAGACCAAATCTAGATGTTTGTAAATTCCAAATTATTGAATGATCATCAAAGAGATTCGTTTGAGAGGCCTATCTTGGAGGAAGAATTTAGAAATGTAATTTGTGGTATGGAGAATGATAAATTGATAAGTCTTCGGGTCCAAATGGGTTTTCAATGGATCTAATTATTATTATTATTATTATTTTAAATTTGTTGGGAAGTGGTTAAGGCAAATTTGATGACGACGATTGAAGATTTCTACTCTTCGGTTTTCCTTGATAAAGGAAGCAATTCAACATTTACTTATTTTATTTCGAAGAGGGATTGTGCTGTTTCAATAAGGGAATATAGGTCTATAAGCTTGGTGGGAAGTGTATATAAGATTATATCGAAGATTTTAGCGGGTCTGATGAAGATAGTGCTGGAGTTTATCATTTCAATTAACCAAAGTGCATTTGTTGGAGGCCATCAAAGCTTAGATGGGGTGATGATTGCCAATGAATGTATTGATGAGGTTATGAAAATGAAAGAAATAGGAGTCTTATGCAAACTCGATATGAAGAAGGCCTATGACAGGGTGAATTGGAAATTTCTAGATTATATGCTCACTAGAATGAGATTCAACATTAGATGGCGTTAGTGGATGGTGAAATGCTCTGGGTCGGTGATGCAGCAGACATGTAGGTTAGTGGGTGTGTGCTCAGGAGATTGGAATGAAATTGATAAAGTTATAAAGAAAGATAAACAAGATTCATATTAGCGCACCACAGGCTAATTCAAGTGGTTCCTTAAGTTAAAGTCCTTATGCATGTTAAGAGTTAAAGCATACAAAGCATTAAACAATACTAAACCTAAACAATGTAATTAGAATATGAGTAAACTTAGGGATTACAAAAAGGC
>JAOXJP010070920.1:0-15303 GCA_025762735.1 Platanus orientalis
AGGCATCATAGAGGATGTCTGAATTAGGCATATAGAGAGCATGATAGCGTGTTCGTGTTCTAAGAGAGAGAGTACAACACAAGTTTGATTCGCCAGGCACACAGATTGTAGTGCTTATTTTGTGTGTATAGATCATTGTATCCTGGGAAGCAGATGTCCAAATTCTGTAAGCACCAGTGTGAGGGACGAATCTATCTTAAAGACATAGTGTCAAACACTAGCCTTGATCAATTTCGCGTATGATTTATTGTCAATTCGTCCAATCAAGTAAGTGGTTCCTTTCATAGTATTCTTTGTATTTTATTTATATGAATAAATACTTTTGCATGCAGAATAGTGCATATCACAGAATATAATCCAACAATCTTAAGATAGATTCCTATTTTTTCTATATTCTATTTTCCTGTGTTCTGTTAACGATTTTTTGCTTTATTTCATATAAATCGTCCGAGTGTTGACGATGACGCAAAATCATGGAGAATCTATAGACACTAAAAGATAGAGTGATTCAGACACAACAAATGAAGATGAAAAGAGTTCCATTGCATCAAAATTCAAAACAGGTAAGTTTTTTTTTATTTATCTTTATGGTATTAATGATTCTTGACATATATATGGGTTATTAATTTTGGTACTTAAACCAAATGCAAGCATGCGTAGTAGGTTAAAAGATTTTGCATTTTGGCATATGTAATTATCATCTGGGCATTACCTAAGTGATGTCAAGGATTTAACATCCATATGAACTATGCTTAGATATGGTAATTTGTAATTTTATCATATGTTGAAAGATAAAATGATCAATTTTATGAGTGGTCTCTTTAAATATAATAAATGATATTTCATGATTTGATTATTTATTGGTGAGGAATAAAATTCTATAACCATTGAATAAATCAATAAAAGCATTCACATAGAGATAGACATAATCTATTAATGTGATTGCAATGTGTAGACCATTAAGTTTGTGATCATAATGATCTTACCCACCATAGAAAAACATTCTGGTGTGAACGAGTCTTACACCACTATGTTTGACACACCTATGAAGGTAAGGAGTAGTTGTAAACATAATGTTTTGTTGTACAATTTGATCAATTTTGAAGAGATACATTCTTTTATCAGAATTGTAAATATTTATCTTGATAAATTTATGTTATATTGTGGATTTAGTAAATTGATAAATTCTTCATATAGCTAATGACTTGCAATTGAGAAAATTATGTAATTATGTTTTATATGAGATATGTACAGAAATTGAATATTTCAATTTAATGTATGAAATGTGGGGTGATAAGTTATAAAAAGATCACCGGATATTAGGAAAATTTATTTGATATCGCATTGAGAAATATCTTATTTTATAAAAGCATATACATGACATTATACACATTTATGTATATGCATGAAAAATAAATGTTACCATTACCGAGTAGGGTGAATGGATAAAACACAATGGCTATTTATGTTTTTTGTAAATTGTGCTTTTACTATTTATGTTAGGTATGTCATATTGGGTTTTAAGTAGGTTCACTTGCAAACCTAATTACATGCATGGAAATATTATGTATTGATTTTTGGGTATCCTTTTAATTTGAAAGGATATATGGATAATTGTTAAAATTCCAAATCAGAGTGAAACAACACTCTTGGAGGAGTTTCATTTTCTTGGAAGTCTAAGAGATAGACTTAGATAAATCACTCTACAATGAAGAGTGTGAGTTTATAGCATTTGTAACCAGAGGCAAAGAAACGAAATGGTTGTGGAATTTAATTTGGAAAAATTCTAAGTTGGCTTGGACCAATGCTACTAAGATCTTTGCATTGTGATAGTAAATCTATACTATCAAAGGATTACCATGAAAAGTCAAATGGTAAGTCTGGATAAATTGACATAGCTATGTGGTTGGATTACTCAATTCATGAGTTAATTGGTTGTATGGTCAAGTAGTAACTTGGACTATCCTTTAAGTAAAGCATTTTATTAGGGATACAATCAAAACGGAGTTATTAAACGGGAAAAATACAACTTTAAAAGGAAATTATGAATGCTATGTACTACTTTACCTCAGAATTTGTGGGGGGGAGCAAGAACTTACCACAAATTATATTCTCAACAAGATGTCTCTCAAGAAAACTAAAAGACACTACATGAATTATGGAAAGGTCGAAAACCTTCCTATAAATTCTTAAAAGTGTGAGGATGTTGAGTAAGGTGATGGTTTCTATCCTTAAAAGGCATGAGATAGGACGTAAAAGAGTCATAGAACATTTGACAATGTAATGATGTCAAATGAGTTGACAATTAATGAAAGTGACAAGTGTGTGTAACACGGTAAGTCTCGACATATTCGTTGTAGACACAATACAATAAAACAGTTGATCTCACATGGAATTATTTCCATTAAGTCAAAAGAAAATATTGCAGATCCGTTAACTAAAAGTTTGAGAAAAGATCAAGTAAACTGCTTATCGAGGGAAATGGGTTTAAAGCCTATATCTGAAAAGTCATCATAATGGCAACCCAACCTAGTTGACTGAAGATCCCAAAATCTAGGTTCAAAGAGACAACTGAATTGTGTGTGACTTGGTAGAATTACTACGATCACTATGGAGAAAAATTCTCCTACCCACTCCTATGATGAAATAGTGATACCTACAATGAAAATCAGGATAAGCTATGCTTTAATAATTCTTATACCTTGGAAATCCAAGTGGGGTATAGCAGGGTACTCTTAATAAGAATTACCTATGTGAGTGTGAAGGGAGCGTTTCAAATGAGAATTGTAAAGTTGAATTCTTTAAAACACTCATGAGACTAGGCGATGTTTAGGGCCAAAATGAACACAATCATGAGAATCAAATTGTGTCTGGAAAGGAGCTGTGTGAATTCTATTGTCTTGATTTATACAAACGGTTGAATAGTTCAAGACATCGCGTTCACTAGTTAGCTAGTAAATCCGATAGTCTTTCACAAAGGAAGGTTCAAAGCCATAAGCTACCTATCCTTATACAGTGACTTTCTAATAGTACTCTCTCAGTGTTTGCATATGCATTTTCATATGCATTTTAGTAAGCCAATTTTCATTCATGTGAGGGATTGTTGGAAAACGGTTTTGAAACACCCAAATTTTGTGTGCCCATATTGAAAATCTGACTGAGTGAACATGTTTTTGAGCTAAAATAAAAGTAGGACCCACAAGTTGTTTGAAGCGGGTCCACATGGGTTTATGTTCACCTCAATGAGGAGAATAATGTTGTATAGTTGGATGCTCAAAACAGTTAATGGGTGAATGAGAAATTGTCTCTAAAAGTGCCTAGTTGATCACTAGTAAAGGTGTGTGAAATTTGAATAATCCCACATGGACTAGACCATAAAACTTTGTGTGTTCATATACACTAATGGTGAACATAAGTTTGGGTCCCAAGGGGCACGACTGTTTTATGGATGGGGGAGGACCTACCCAACATGGGCCAGGCCTATATTTAAATACATACACACATGCGTTGAACCAAACCGGGCCGGATCGGGTTGGTTGGGTCAATAAGAAAAATAAATAAATATACTTTTTATTAATATTTTTCTTTTTGCTTTCTCCCAGAATCGGCTACACCTGTGGGGGACATGTACTATTTTACAACTTTGCTCTTGGAGACTATTGGACCGAATAGAGACACACATGGATATTAAATCACACCTATTGACACATGTCCATTCCGTACGAACATGTAGGTGCCTCTTAAAACATCCCCTTTCACACATATCCTTTTTGTACAAATGCGTAGGTGGCTACTAAATTGCAACTTTATGCATTTGTGTCTGTTTTAACACCTAGAGTTGTGTCCCTATGCCTGTTCCGAACAGACATGAACAAGTCTATAAATAAATGTCCCTCTTCCATTTTAAACAAGATTTTTTCAATTACTCTATTCCAAATTTCAAAATTTGTAGTGTTCCTTAGGCATCATAGATGATGTCTGAATTAGGCATATAGAGAGCATGATAGCGTGTTCGTGTTCTAATAGAGAGAGTACAACACAAGTTTGATTCGTTAGCCACACAGATTGTAGTGCTTCTTCTGTGTGTATAGATCATTATATCCTGGGAGGCAAACGTCCAAATTCCATAAGCACCAGTGCAAGGGACGAATCTGTCTTAAGGACATAGTGTCAAACACTAGCCTTGATCAATTTCACATATGATTTATTGTCAGTTCATCCAATCAAGTAAGTGGTTCCTTTCATAGTATTTTTTGTATTTTATTTATATGAAATAAATACTTTTATTTGCAGAATAGTGCATATCATATAATATAATCCAACAATTTATACTAGTTATACATCGTTTTACAGAGAGTAGAGGAAAGTGCAAGGAGTTTCTTCTCCAAGATCATCTTGGAAAGTAAGGAAAGAAGTTTGGGTAAGTAGTTATACAAAACTTACTTTATTTTTGTTTGATTTCATTTTCCTAGAAGTCTTGTAATGGTAAAGTCTTAACTCTGTGATTGTTTTCTCTTATGTTTGTATACCCCTTTGTTAGGTTCCTAGAAACCCCACCTATTGCGGTGATTTATGATGAGATCTTGCCATTATATGCTAAGATCCTAGATATCCCTAATTTATACTATGAGAAAAAGTAAATTTGCAAGCTATATATATGTATTTCCCTTAAAAGATGATCCTCATGTATTGTGAATGCTTGTGATCTAGGATTCTCTAACTCTATAGTTTTCATGAAAAATAGTGATAATTGATTTACTTGATTGCCATGACTATTATAATTATTTGAGTTGGTGATGAACATCTCTTTAATATGTTGGTTAAATATGAAGTATGTTGATCTTCATGTAATGATACTAGCATTTTGTTGTGAATGAATTGTTTAGGAAACCCTATGAAATGGTTCAAGTAAGATATGCTTAGAAATGGTGAAGATTGGGTTTTCTTCCTTGGTTATCTATGAGTTCATTAATTCTTGCACTTTACATGTTTGATAAAATTCCTCTTAATGCTTCCTTTACTATTTACATGTTTCTTGGATGTTTTTGATGATACTAAGGAATGCCTATAATGATAGATTTTTTTATTATATTAAGTTAACGAATATAACATGTGAATAATATATATTCTTGTGTTATGATCAAAGAATGCTCATATAGTGATATGATAAAGTAAGTTGGTTATGAATCAATGATGAGTGAAATAGATAAAGAATCAAGAATCATGAAAGAAGGTAAATAAGAAAAACGTTAAGATCTAAATGTCAAGATCTAAATGTTAAGATATAAAGGTTAAGGTGTAAAGGTCAAGATCTAAATGTCAAGATGTAAAGTTAAGTTATGGTAAAGGTTCTATCATTGGGGATAAATACAATGCACAATATTCTATCAAGGTTAAGTCAAGATCAAGGTCCTACCATTGGGGATAAATACAATGTGCAATATTTTGTCAAGGTCAAGTCATGATCAAGGTCCTGCCATTGGGGATAAATACAATGAGCAAATTTTTATCAAAGTCCTGCCATTAAGAATAAATACAATGTGCAATACTCTATTAATACCAAGTTATGGTCAAGGTCCTGCCATTGGGAATAAATACAATGTGCAATATTCAATCAAGGTCAAGTCAAGATTAAGGTCCTGCCTTTGGGGATAAATACAATGCACAATATTTTGTCAAGGTCAAGTCATGATTAAGGTATCGCCATTAGGAATAAATACAATGTGTAACTTTCTATCAAGGTCTTACCATTGAGGATAAATACAATGCCTAACTCTTTATCAAGGTCCTGCCATTGTGGATAAATACAATGTGCAGCTTTCTATCAAGGTCCTTCAACTAGTAATATAATACAATATGTCAAAGTAAATGAAAGTGTAAGGAAAATATAAAATGAAATAAGAGTGTAAGCAAGTGAATCCAAGTGTGTATAAAATGTAAGGTAAGTGAAAGAAAAATGTAAGCAAGTGTAAGAAAGTGATACCAAGTAACCATGAGTATGTGTACGTGACCTTAAAGGTCCCACTATTGAGAATGAAACTATATTAAGAAATAATAAAAGGTTTATAAGATACATAAACATGAGTGAAACCATTATAAGAAAAATAGAAAAGTTTATAAGAAAGAAAGAATGTAAAGAATAAAAAACAATATATAAGTTTTGAAAGCAAAATAAAGTTATAAGTCATGCAAAAGAAGAAAAGCCTTAAGACAAGAAAATGAAAATACCTAAGTTTCACAAGTAAGAAGAAGTTCATAAGTTATATAAGAAATAAAATTTCATGAAAGGAAAAAGGAGTGCATAAGCTATTACTAAAAATATAAGTCCTTAATACGAGAAAGTAAAGAAGATGTTAGAAAATGAATAAAAACTCATAATCTTTAAAATAATATAAGTTTCAAAACTATGTAAGAAAAATAGAGATTTATGATGGTTCTCCTATTAGGATACCAGTCAATGCTATGAAGATCAATGATAAATATTAAATAACCAATGAAAAGTGATAAGTAAATACTAAGATAAGGACAATAAAAATTAATGAGTGATAAGTAAAGACATGATGAATGATAAGTAACCTATTATAAATAATAAATAATAAGGTAAATGATTAAGTACTAAAATAATACTATACTCGTTTGATATAGAAGTAAAATTTCAAATGTCTCATTATGCAAATGTGTTGTTATGCTTGTTTATTGCTTAAAATGATGCGTGCTTGGTTTAAAATGATTTGCACATACATATTTGTATTATAAAAGTATAGTGTATTTATGAGAAATGAATATAAATGCCCATTGAGATGTACATTGGATATCTTCTCTATGGATGGACTATGAAATGTTTACCATGTGATTATAAACACATATTGCTAGGTATATTGCTAATAATAGATATGAGAAGAATGTTATGTGTAAGTAGGATCATGCATATTATCATGTGTAGACATTAGAATAATACCATGTAATCATATATATTTCTATGCCTAGTTCTTACATGATGAACCATGATGATGAATGTATAGATCTTGTGATGTTTAGTAGATAATATATGTGCACTAGCATATGCATACACGTTAGAGAATGGTATGTGTTTTATATGGACATGTAATCATTATTTTCATACCAAAAGATTTGTATTTTACCCGTTCGGCTTCTGTAGTAGGCTTTGTGTACCTTTTTATGAGTTGTAGATCTCACCCATCTATACCATTTTTATTACAGGGGAGGTTTAATGCAGGTGCGCTATTTGGAGTACCTTAAAGTCGAGAGGAAAGCATATGGCGAATGCTTTTCTTTCCTATTAATTATAGTTCTCTCAAGACTCTATATTTCATATTAGACCTTCATTTTGAAATGTACTAAGATTAAAGTTTGACCTTTAAGGCTTGTAGATTTATATTTGAGTTATAGTGATGGGAGATGGTGATATGATGGTTAGTTGTATTATATATTATGGTTTATTTTTACTACATTTTTAAGATTATAGTTATATGTGATAGTTTATGATTCCGCTGCTTATGTTGTTTTAAGGTTAAAGTTAAGTATCCCATGAAGATCATAGGTTCAGGTAAAAATGCTTAAATTTATAATCAATTTCGTAAAGATCCGATTTAGCAGTGACTTAGTTTTATGCCTAAATAAGGTAGTGAATTTCAAGGTCGTTACATTTGACAACTCTTGTAAATTAGGTTGTCAACTTTGCTTAGCTTGGGAAGGTCCTTGATTATCCTCTTCTTGCTAAGTCTTGCAAGATCCCTAAAGTTGAGATGCCCTAATCTTTGATGTCAAAGATTGGTCTCATCCTTTTGGGTTAAAACACAAGTGTCCTCTTGTTGGGAGTGAGGATCAATGACATGGCAATTATGACTTGTCTTTACTCCTTCGGCTAGGATGTTGTATTCTTTGTGATCCTTGATCACACATCCGTCTTTTCCTAATCACACTTTATAGCCTTTGTCACATATTTGACTAATGCTAATCAAATTATGATTAAGGCCTTGCACATAAAGAGCTTCGGCGAGTTGAGGAATGTTGGGTGCTATAGTGGTTCCTACCTCAAGGATTTTGGTGGTGTTTTTATCACCAAATGTGACATATCCACCTTGAACTTCTTCTAACTTGGTAAAAAGCTCTCTCTCACAAGACATGTGCCTAGAGCACCTGCTATCAAGGTACCACTGACGAGCTTCCGGCTCTTAGTGCTGTATAGATGACCAAGTACTTTGGATCATCCTTTCTAACCCAAACTCTCTTAACCTTGGGAAGGCAAGAGACTTGCCGTTTGGCGCTTTGTTGGGATAAGTCCTTCTTTCTTTGAAGGTTTCTATTTTCAATATTTTAAAAATAGTTTCTTTTGTTGACATTCTTCCCATTTGATGTTTTCTTTGCTTGCATTCTTTAAGACTTAATGTCATTAGTCCTTTTTCTATAATCCACATTTATATGCCCTTCCAAGGCACAATAATAGCAATAGAATGTGGACCTTCTTGGTGCATAGGATTGTATTGATTTCCTTCTAAATTATTCATTGTAGAAGGGTTGAGGGTCTCTTCTAGGATTTCCATTTTGACTATATTGCACTCTAGTCTTCCTAGAAGTAGAGGCTTTCACTTGAGCTCCTCCGTAAGTGGAAGTCCTATTTGCTTGATATTTACTCTATACCTCCTTGGCATAAGAATATGGTTTGCTCATTCCTTGAGCTCCTCTAGAGGTAGATGCTTGGTTGGTTTGAGGTTTACTCCTAACCACTTATGCATAGGATCTTGATTAGGATTGCATAGACCTGTCCCAATCTCTACCTTGTCTCATAGGTGATTTACCTTTGAGTGAGGTAGATTTGTTCTTCTTAACCTTATTTAACCTTTTGATAGGTCTAGGAGGCTCCACATTTTCTTTTCCCTTGTGAGAGGGTTGTAGAGGTGGTTGAGTAGATCTTTTGGCTTTAAAAAATCCATTATTAGGCTTTTGAGTTGAAGGTGAAGGCAATGACTTCGGAATAACCAAGTCCAATCATATCCTCATGCTCTTTACCCATCTTGAGCATCTCTCAAACTTCTCATTTCCTTGGGCAAACATTGAGATGTCCTTCATCTTATCTTCTTTAAGCTCATTGATTTTCTTGAAGTAATCAAGGGACTTCCTTGTAAGTTAAGCACAAGTCAAGTTGAGAGTCTTGTTCCTCTCATTTAGTGTCTTGACATAGTCCTCCAACTCTTGGATGAGTGAGTCATCACTATTTGACTCATCATTTTATTCTTTTAAAATTTTAAGCTTCTTCTCTAGCTCAAGAACCTTATTGGACAATTTTTTATTGTCCACAAAAAGTCTTTCCTTCTCTTGCTTCCTATTAACTTGTTCTAAGCCTAGAAATATTCTAGAGTCGTTGACTTTCTTCTCCAGTTATATTATTTTTAGGCTCATCTTTTCTATGATAGTGACCTTAGGTCCAAACCTTTTGGGTAAGGATCTACGTACTTTCCTAACCACTTTGGACTTGGGAATGTCCTCACCTAGACTGCTCATGATGTCACCAAGTTTGAAAACTTGGCATTGAACTAGGAGATCTCTTCGTCTTCCTCCATTCTAAGAGCTTCAAGTTGTGTTGTGTACATTTGAAGCTTAAACATATTTATAGTGCTTGTACCCTCATGGGTAACCGAGAAAAGCTTCCATGCTTCCTTTTCCGTATTGAGATGAGCTATACTCTTAAACTCATCAAGGCTAGGCCACTAGCTATGGCATTCAATGTCCTAAAGTTGAACTTGTGAGCATCTGACTTAGTGGGAATCCACTCACTCCTAGGTTTGTTGAGCTATGTATAGCCATTAACAATCATTCTCCGTACCTTAGGGTCATAGGCATTTAGGAATATCTCAATTCGGGATTTCTAATATCCATAATCGGTTTTATTGAATAATAGAGGTGTACTAATAGACATGCCACTCTCTTTGCTAGCCATCTAGGATTATTAACTAGGATCTTACTCGGGATGTTAAACCCTATGTAAGTAACCCAAGCTCTGATACCAATTGAAATGACACTAAAGTAATCCTAAAGGGGGGTGAATTGAATTTCTCAATTAATTTTTCCATTTTTAATTTACCTTGTGGTTGTTATTAATTCATTTTTCAATTTGTTCATATAAGTGAGTGTGTGCTTCAATGTAACTACTCAAGAATACTATCAAACATATGCTAAGCAAGAGTAGTATAGAGTATACCAATGGAGAAACAAGCAACCACACAATCACAATCACAACACAAGATTTATAGTGGTTTAGCACTCGGGCCTACGTCTACTCTTTTAAAGCTCATTACCGAGCTTAGATATATTTCATTTAGGTACTGTTACAACCTAGGTCAATATACAAACTTAACTGTTTGCTCAATGACAAACCAAACAACAACACTCGGTGTCTTCAACGAGTGTGCACTACTTCCGGTGTCTCCGCTGAAGGTAGTCAAGCTTCCAATGTCTTGGACGGAAGCAAAGCAATAATAGTAATGAATATGAATACAAAGTTAAGTAAGTATTACTACAATATGGTTGATGTTGCTAGTCTCTCAAATGTGGGATGCATCTTGTTGAGTTGATATGCCTTAGCTACCCACAAGCTCCAAGTACTTGGCTTTAGTGCTTGAGCTCAGCCAATGTGAGTTCCTCTTGGGAAAGTGCTTACCACAACCTCTCCTCAATAGTAGAAGTGATGCTCAATAGGAGAGAAACAATGAGAGCGAGAGAAGTGTAGAATGCTAGCTACTAAAGCTCAATAATCTGTAGGCAATGGAGGTTTATACAGTGAAGAGGACTATCAAAATAGTATGCCTCTTATCTCTCTCAAAAAATAACTTGGAGTGTTGGAGATTCTTACCCTAAAGGGAAAAAGTCTCTTTTATATTAAAGAGGAGCATCCATGGCCGCAGGATAGGCATATGATAAATAGAGGAGCATTTTGAGCCTTTAGATGTGCCAAAACGGGATTCAAATTTCAAAACTTTCTCCTAAAATTTCGTAATTTTTTCCTCAAAAATACCCTCCAAACCGATTGGGGGTTTTGCAATTGATTTGGGCTTCAAATCGGTTATGAAATCTGCAATCGATTTTGAGTGCCTATCAGACCCCAAATCGGTTTGGGGTTTCACAATCAATTTGGGTTTTGGAAAATTTTCCAAAACTCTTATCAAAACCGGTTTGTGCTTATGGGTTTTGAGCTCGGGTGTGATTGACTGAGATGCAAAATTGCACCGAAACCAATTGCGAGTTTTGCAATCAGTTTCGACAGAAATTTTCCACAATTTAGTTTTGGGTTGATTTCTTTAGGCTGTCCTTGGGCATCCAGGTTTGGGTATTCTTAGGGACCCTAAACCATTTCTAGGATTATTTTTAGACACACCACATGATATGCATGCATGGAATTTACCTTCCTTGGTGTGCCTTTTCCCGGTGCTCTTCCTAGGGCCTTTGGTCCTTTTTGGCTTCATGATATGAAGTTGTGAACTCGCATAAGACACTTACAAGACTCTTAGCACTACCCATATGCCCATGGGATTGACATACATCAACACCATTTTTACGGTTTAAACCATAATAATAAGGAAGCTAGCTAAGGAATGGGAAACTTTCCTCCCAATGTGCTTTTGGCGAGCAAACTCCATCTATCTTCCTCGTTTTATAAGAAAAAGTAGGAAGTGACTAAGAAATGATCTGAGGAAATAACTAGAAGTGATTAGGAAAGCATCTCGAATTGTATTTTTTTATTGTCTTATGTTGTACTTATTAGTTGTAAATTCATAATTATTATTTACTTCATGCTAGTTATCATTTAGTAACTTTTTAAGGGTAGAGATGTAAAGCATCTAGAGAAGTGTCTTCTAGGAGCAGAGTTAAGGAAAGAGTTGTGGAATATCTTTGAGGTAATTTGATACAATAGTCAAAGTTACTCTCAACTGCTCTTAAAATGTGAAATGCACACAGGTCAAGTATCACTTTGATTCTATGGTTGGGATTTCATACGGCTTCTCACAATATCAACAACAAGATGTCTTTAATTCTCCCCTCTTTCTTGTCTAAGACTTCATATATTCATGTTTCTGGTAATTTTCTCTCTCATTTCTATCCATCTTATAGAGAGACAAAAAGAACCATTTGTGTTTGATCACTTCAGTTTCAGTTCTCTATGGTCATGTTACCTTTTCATTGGTATGGAAGAAGTCAAGTTAGATATCTCATAGGCGTATAAAAAAAGGCCTAAGGCCTGACAGTTTGACCTGAACACATATCTGTGTTAGAAAAAGGGAAATTTAGAGAGGTTTAAAGAGAAGGGATTGGGGAACAAAGTAGAGAGAGAGAGAGAGAGAGAGAGAGATGAAGCTTATCAAACGGATTGGGTAAGACAACTTAGAGAGTGGAACTTATCGAGAAAAAAACTTAGAGAGTGGCTAAAGTTGGAAGGACATCAGGGCCAACACATTAGTGCCAAAAAGTAAAAAGCATCCCCCAAAAATTGTATTTCACTTTTTTTGCGCTGATGTGTCAGCCCCGATGTCATTCTAACTTTAGGCACTCTCTAAGTTGTCTACCAAATCTGGTTGGTCCACTTTCCTCTACAATGCCGGAAACGGGACAAGAGGAGAAGAATTCCGGAAATGTTATTTGCGTAGCACTCATAAAGCCGCTCCAGATTTGGTAGGACAACTTAGAGTGTCCAAAGAATGATACTAGGGCTGATACATTAGTGTCAAAAGTGAAAAGCATCGCCAAAAAGTGTATATCACTTTTCACTTTTTGACACTGATGTATCAGCCCTAATGTCATTCTTACTTTAGACACTCTCTAAGTTGTCCTACCGAATCCCGCATGGTGTTCAATAGGCAACTCAATTGTTTCCCACCTCGAAAACATTAGGCCCAGTCTGGTTGCCATGAATTGTATAGAAATGAAAAGAAAAGAAAATCCCACAAGAAAAAGGAAAGAGAAGAATCATAAGAAAAACATGAAAAAAAGAAAAAAAAACAACTTGACATGGCGATCAAACAGTTTAGAAATGATTTCTTGAGAAAATTTTTCACAAGAAAATATTTTCATGGCAACCAGATTGGGGTTTATGCTTTTCATTAGAATCTAAAATCTAATTTCGTTCCTTCTTATAAACAATTTCTTTTCATTTTCTAATATACTATTATCAGATGTGGAGTTTATGCATTTGATTACTCTTAGAATGAAAAGATTGTACTTCTTATATAGTTGCCACTATAAACATTGATCGAAAGCTATAAGCCTTTAAAACTGAAAAAAAAAAGTGAAATCCAGTACATTGACCTTTAAGAATAAGACCATGAAGATTTGAACTATAGTGATCAAGAAGCGATTGAGAGGCAAATGGAGAAGCGGTTTTTTATTTTATTTTATCAAGAAGCAATTGATAAAGCAAATAAAATGAGTGCACTTTGGAAGCAATTTCAAAATCATAAAAATAATTTGCCCATTTTTAAAGTAATCCTAAAGGGGGGGTGAATAGGATTTCTCAATTAATTTACCTATTTTTAATTTACCTTGTGATTGTTATTAATTCATTTTTCAATTTGTTCATATAAGTGAGTATGTGCTTCAATGTAACTACTCAATAATACTATCAAACATATGCTAAGCAAGAGTAGTATAGAGTATACCAATGGAGAAACAAGCAACCACACAATCACAACCACAACACATGATTTATAGTGATTTTGCACTCGGGCCTACGTCTACTCTTCTAAAGCTCATTACCGAGCTTACATATATTTCATTTAGGTACTGTGACAACCTAGGTGAATATACAAACCTAACTACTTGCTTAATGACAAACCAAACAACAACATTTGGTGTCTTCGGTGAGTGTGCACTACTTCCGGTGTCTCCGTCGAAGGTAGTCAAGCTTCTAGTGTCTTTGATGGAAGCAAAGAAATAACAATAATGAATATGAATGCAAAGCCAAATAAGTATTACCACAATATGGTTGATGTTGCTAGTTTCTCAAATGTGGGATGCTCCTTGTTGAGTTGATATGCCCTAGCTACCCACAAACTCTAAGTACTTGACTTTAGTGGTCCTTGAGCTCAGCCAATTTGAGTTCTTCTTTGGAAAGTGCTCACCACAACCTCTTCTCAATAGTAGAAGTGATGCTCAATTGGAAAGAAACAATGAGAGTGAAAGAAGTGTAGAATGGTAACTACTAAAACTCAATAATATGTAGGCAATGGAGGTTTGTACAGTGAAGAGGGCTATCAAAATAGTATGTCTCTTAGCTCTCTCAAAAAATAACTTGGAGTGTTGGAGATTTTTACCATAAACGGAAAAGTTTCTTTTATAGTAGGAAAGAGCATTCATGGCCTTAGGATAGGCATATGACAAATAGAGTAACATTTTTGGGCCTTTAGGTGTGCCAAAACAGGGTTCAAATTTCAAAACTTTCTCCTAAAATTTTATAATTTTCCTCCAAAAAATACCCTCCAAACCGATTGGGTGTTTTGCAATTGATATGGGCTTCAAATCGGTTGCGAAATCTACAATCAATTTTGAGTGCCTATCAGACCCCAAATCGATTTGAGGTTTCACAATCGATTTGGGTTTTGGAAAATTTTCTAAAACTCTTATCGAAACCGGTTTGTGCTTATGGGTTTTGAGCTTGGATGTGATTGACTGAGATGCAAAAATTGCACCAAAACCGATTGCAAGTTTCAGAATCAGTTTCGACTGAAATTTTTTGCAATTTAGTTTTGGGTTGTCCTTGGACATCCAGGTTTGGGTATTCTTAGGGACCCTAAACCATTTCTAGGATAATTTTTAGACACACAACATGATATGCATGCATGGAATTTACCTTCCTTGGTGTGCCTTTTCCCGGTGCTCTTCCTTGGGCCTTTGGTCCTTTTTGGTTTCATGATATGAAGTTGTGAGCTTGCATAAGACACTTACAAGACTCCTAGCACTACCCATATGCCCATGGGATTGATATACATTAACACCATTTTTATGGTTTAAACCATAATTATAAGGAAGCTAGGTAAGGAATGGGAAACTTTCCTCCCAATGTGCTTTTGGCAAGTGAACTCCATCTAGCTTCCCCATTTTATAAGAAAAAGTAGGAAGTGACTAAGAAATAATCTGAGGAAATAACTAGAAGTGATTAGGAAAGCGTCTCAAATTGTCTTTTTTTTATTGTCTTATGTTGTACTTATTAGTTGTAAACTCATAATTATTATTTACTTCATGCTAGTTATCATTTAGTAACTTTTTAAGGGTAGAGATGTAAAGCATCTAGAGAAG
>JAOXJP010070931.1:0-15303 GCA_025762735.1 Platanus orientalis
AAGAATTAAGTTCCTTAATTTTGACTTGGGAGAGACAATACTTCTTCCTTGCATGTAATTCATGGATATTGGGTGGGTAGTTTTTGAAATGTGGAATAGTTTTGGTTGGGAAGCAGTGTAGGGCTGAAATTTGTCTCTGACTTTAGGGTCTAGGGTTTTGAAATGAATTTGTTTTCAAAATGCCTTCTCAGATTGAGAGTCAACCCTTTCAACATTTTATAAATTCCTTCATTCCGATTTTCAAAAGAGGGTATCAACCAAGAGAGGGACTTTCTTTCTTTTGGAAAGATGGGATATCCATGAGTTATATGCAAGCAGTTGGTCTTTTCTCTAGTTTCTAGGGTGTTAATGCTACCATTTGCACTGTATCGGGAGACATGTAATTCATTGACATAGGGCGCAATTGCTTGAAAACATTGCAGAAAAATCGATCATGCAAAAGGTGTAAACATATGAACCATTTAGATGACTTATGTACTTATATATATATATTTTTTGTCTTGCTTGTTGATTAAAATTGTATAATTTGTTTGAAGTTTCTTATTAGATTTTCATGTTGACATGTTCCATATTTTCTGCGTTGAGTGATCATTGATTCATTTGTAAAGTTGATTGCTCGGATGTCTTTTTGTCACTATCCTTGAGAGTTTTAATGGGACTCACAAAGGGATGTTAGTGAAGCTCTCCCTGAAAAAGCTATGGAAAAACAAATGTAATCATGATTGAACATTACTCGGCTTTACATCAACCATGACACATATATATTTTCTATATATCATTTTTGAAGACACGTGTGGCTTCACATCAGTCATGATACAAAGCTGGATCGATCTATGACATTGCCCCCATCCCACTTAGGTGAATGTCATATTTTACAGGACTTACAGAGAGACTTTTGGAGCTCTCTCTAGAAAAGCTATGGGACCTTGGAAGGTCAATGCTACATACCCATAAAGTGATGGTTTCATAGGCTATAGAATGCTCCATGACAATGTTTTCATCCCACTTAAACATTGTTAAGGTGGGGGGACGGGCAAGGAAGAATTTATAACAACTCTCTTTGAAGCTAGGATGGGATCTTGTGGGATCGGGTGTTGTGCCTTGCCCAGGTGATAGTAACCCAGTCTTTGCTAAAGTAGGTATAACACACAACGTTTGAGGGTGAATGCAACACAAGCTTATGTCCTAATAAGCCAGTGTCACCGAAGTCGGTGCTAACAGGTCAGTCTATTGAGCGGTGACCATCAGAACTTATAGAGAAATGTTGTTACACTCTTTCTTGAGAAGCTATTGAAGGGTTTTTCTCACAAGTAACCTGTGCTATGAAAATACTACTTAATTTTGATATTTGTTTGGACTATGACTAGAAGTAAGCATTTAATAGGCTTGATGGATTGAAATGTAGCATTGCTTGTTATCCAAAGCCAAACAAATGTCACAAGGTGGCCGTTAGTAAATCATGTTGCAGGATGAGGTACTGAATGAAGAGTGGCCAATACTAGGTAAGCCATTCAAAAGTATGGACTGGGATGTGCCAAAATTTGAACTGGAAGGGTGGCTTGGTTTGGATGTTTAGAGAAATGTTATCAGCTCTTTCATGAGAAGTAGTGGTGGGATTTTCTCATAAGTAATCTGTTCTCTATGAGGAGGATTCTTTAGGCAAAGCTAGTAGTCTATACTAGGGCCTTAGGAATTACATAGACTTAAATTCCTTGACATCTTTGAGACAGATGTCACACAATACAAAGTTTAAACTACTACATTAAACTTTTATTTCACCATCCTAACACCCATGATGTCACAAGTGGACTCATCATACAAGGAGACCAACTGTCTTCTTCACTTGGTACATGTCATAATATATTTTTTGAAGCATATTTGAACAAGATATCTTGAATTTAATATCCACTCATCATGATATATATATATATATACAATAATTTAATGATTACAAGAGCATCTTCAATGTATCTTTATTATTCCTCTATAAATGTTGTACTCTAATTATTGCATTTCTTTTTATCAACTTATTCTAAACAATCCTTCCTTATGTGACAATATTCCTTACGATGGAAACATTGCACCATGCCCTCCCCTTTGGACTTAGATTGGGGCCTACTATTCCCAAACCCTTTCATAATGATCCTCCCTATGATTCTCCTCTGGCTGCCTAACCCAGAATCATGACTTTCTTTAAGATTTAGTTTATTCCTAATGTTGTAATATCCTCTAAACTTAATTGATCTGTTAAATTAGTAACATTGATATCAGGTTACCATCAGAATTGGGAAGCAAAGTGAAAAAGTAATAGGGCCTTGTATTCTTCCTACACTTTTATGTTAACCTTGTGTAGTTGATCCAAGCAAATTGAACGCATATAATTGTTCCAATAGATTCTCACTAGCTTTTCTTTCTTTCAATCCTACACATGAATCAAAGCTCTAATACCAATTATTGATGCAATTGAAACATCTTGATATACCATAGGTGGGATTTGGGTCCTAACCACTTACAATCAATGTAATGAATAATAATCAAGTCAATTCATTGTTCATCAATGGACAAATCTCTTTTTTTCATCTTGTGCCAAAGCCAGATACAACAAAACATAAGTCCTTTTTTTCTTTTCACAAACTATGGGAACACCTAGTGACTAAAAAGAGCAAAGGTCATTTTCATTGAAGGATAAAGTGGCACATAAAAAAGGGATGGCTTGTCAAAAGTCTGGTTCCTTCACGAACAAAGTTTAGAATCAGTAAGGGTCTGCAGAATGGAGTGTACAACTAGGCCACAACCCCACCATTTTGTTTGTAACAAGGGATAGATAAAATAGAAATCAACAAGCACACACACAAGGCAAGGGTTTTTTTGTGTTTAAGCTCTTTAGTCTATGTCCACAGGTGTTGTTTGTTCTTCATTGTAAACTAGCAAAATTAAAGTTACAGTGAATATTGGACCTAGACAAACAAGAAGAAGCAATAATAATCAAAGCAAAAAAAATCAAAACCACAAACACACCATATGAACACATGATGTAAGTGGAAAACTCCAAATTAAGAAAACTTTACTATTTGGGAAAGATTACAAGAGTTCTCTCTTAATCTCTTACAAACCACTATTCGTTCACAATATTTTCACTCTCTTAAACCCTAAACAATAATAGAGACCTTATATAGATCATACAAGTTGATTCTACAATGAAACCTTAGCTTCTTTGCTCACCATGAAACTTTCTATTTTCGTTCCGCTGCAAAGGCTTGATCCTGGATTGAACTGGATGCTTGGTTTCATCCGGGATCGAACTAGTAGTTGTCAGATTTTTGTTTTCAACAGTTATGTAACCCAATGTGTTTGGATTGACCCGGGATCGATCTGGTAGCACTGGAACACCTTCTTTTGGTTCCTCTTACCTCTGATTTGCATCAGACTCCACTCCAACAATTTTTCACTTAGAGACTAATTCTCTTTGTCCGTTGTCTAACTTCTATACCTGTGATAAGACCTATTCCTCTCTCTAAATCTCTTGTGGCTCTACATCATCATCTTTACTCATGAAACCCAACTGATACTTTATAAAGCTGTAGTTTTTGAACTGTCACCACCTTGGTAAACATGTCTGCTAGATTATCATCTATATAGATCTTTTCAAACATCAGCACTTATTCCTCCATGAGAGATCTAATGAAGTGATACCTCCTATCAATATGCTTGGTTTTGGCATGAAAAGATGAGTTTCTTATAAGATGAATGACACTCTGGCTGTCACTTAATAGCCTGTTGTTCTCCTACTTCTTTCCTAACTCTTCCATCAGGTTTTTAATCAAATCAATTCTTTGTTGGCTTTTATTGCTACAATGTACTCTATTTTTGTAGAAGAAAGTGCAATTATCTTTTGTAGTTGACACACCCAACTGACTATTGTATCCCCCAAGGTAAACACATACCCTTTTGTACTCCTCCTCTTATCTTTATCTCCTAAAAAGTTTGAATCTACACAACCTTGTAGCTGTACTTTCCCTCCTCCAAAACTCAAAGCTATGTTGGTGGTTCATCTCAAGTATCTTAAGATCCATTTAACCGCTTCGCAATGTATCCTTCTAGGTTTGCTCATGAACCTGCTCACAACTCCCATTACTCGAGCTATATCCAGTCTAGTACTGATCATGACATACATCAAGCTTTCTACCACTGAAGCATATGGAACCCTAGACATATAATCCTTTTCCTTTTCTTTAACACCTCGTGTTACACTTAGAGGGTAAAACTATAATTTATCCCTATAATGGTAAAATTATCATTTCACATGTTTTAAACAAACTATAGAGTGTTTTAGGAACTCTTTAAACCAAGCTTGAAGCGTAAACTCCGACCTTGAACTTATCAAATTCTAAAGCTATCCTAAGAGCATATTTGGGGTAACTTCATGAGACCACCATTACCAACTCCGAATAAATTATATTACAAACCATATACTATTTAAGGGTCTTTGAGTATATTTTCCAATGCTTCAAATGGTTTGTGAAATGGAGTCTTATAGAGGAAGTTATGCTTATTTATTTTAGAACATTTGAGCTGAAAAGTTCAGAAGTCCCTGATTCATGTCCTAACTGGTCAGGACATGGGGCATGCGCCTTGGGAGACTCCTAACCAATAACTAAACCCCTGACTGGGTAGGCCTGACTTGTCACCAAACCCTTGACTAGTCAGGGTTGAAAAAACACTGAAAACCTAAAAATTTATTAAAAAAAATGTCATTTTTGGACTTGGACAATTATCCATTGGACCCCCATACATGTGGGATATCATTTAGGATAACTTAAAACATATTTATACTTCATTTAGGTCATTTTGCATCATTAGAACAAAGATAGAAAGGTTTAGAGAGATTAAACAAGTTCTTAAGCTAAAAGAGGGAGACTCATTCTTAATTGGGTAAGTTTCATTCACAACTTTGAAAATATCCTTGGATAACTTGTTTTCTTAATAGATCTTTATGTTTTATCTAATTTATACTAGTTTTACATCATTTTACAGAGGATAAATGAAAGGAAAATGAGGTGTTTGAGGATTTTGGAGCTTAAACAAGGAAGTAGACTAAGTTTTGATGAGTGTTCATATATGATGTGTTACTTATTTGTTCTCCTTAAAAGTCCAAAAAAGATCTTAGAAGGGGGTGAATAGGATAATTTAATTTTTCAATTCTCTTTGTTAATTCAAACTACCCTTTCATTTAATTTTCTTAATCTTATTTTTTTGCAACAGAAGTCTTTTAATTAGCAAATTACTTGTCTATAAATCAATCATTGACCACGAGGCTCCGTCATGCACTATAGTGTTACTTATAGCAGAGCGGGAGTAGGTTTGATAAGTTCTCTACAATTAATTGGTTTTGTCTCTTTAATCTTAAGTGTAAATGTGGACAATTGTAATGAATGGAATGAATTGCTTGATATAGTAAATGCAAGTAATCAACAAAATTAACAAGCGCACAACACAGAGAATTTATAGTGGTTCGGCACAAAGGCTTATGTCTATTTTCAAAAGCTCACAACTAAGCTATATAATTTTATTAAGATTAAAACAATACAATTAAGACCAAAATTAAATAAAGCCTAACTACTTGTAACGCAAGCCAATTTACACTCGGTGTCTCTAGCGAGTGTGATTTACACTTTCAGTGTCTCCGACGGAAGTGCCAAGTCTATACAATTGGTTCCTCTGGCGATAGTGCTGGGTCTATTCCTAGTGTCTCTGGTGGGAATGGTCTATACCTTTGATAAGGTGTTTAAGTCTACACTACCGGTGTCTCGGTGGTAGTGCACAATTCTCCTATTGTCTCCGGTGGGAGTATTCATATATGTATATTATATATATATGAAATTAAATTTAAATCAAAGCATAAGCTTACTTGTTTAAGGTTGATGTAGCCTTTACCACAATTTGAGAATGCTTATTCTTGAGTAAGATAAATCTTTTGAATCCCACACGAGTTTTCCTTTATGCAACTCTTGAATTCCACCTCTTGAAGTTTTGCCTTAGTAGAGATAGAGAGGGGACTTTGCTTGGTCTATATCCTATCTAGGTATAGGGATTGATGAGCACAAGGTTAGAGAAACAAATCTCTCTTAAGAACACCGAAGTTATAGAGCAAAAGATATTCAACATGGTTTCAAATCAATTACTTTGTTCTTCGACGCTTATCCCTTTTTATATTAGATTTAAAATAATAGTGTCCATAGGATAAGAACATATTCTAATAGGCAAATCATGCATACTATTGATTTGATTCGAATTTTAAAGTTTCCAAGCTAGTCTGGGCTTTTCTGACACTTTAGATCGATCCTAGAGCTCAGATCTCAACAAAAATAGTACCCGAGAATCCCTGGTGATCTTAGGTCGATCCAAATAAGTTTGGATTGATCTAAATAAGTTGGATCGAACTATGGTTCTTGGATCGATCCAAAGTCTCTATAATCTCATAAAAAAGCCTGGAAAGGCTATAGAGACTTCGAGATTGCTTCTTCAAGTTTCGAGATGGTCCATAAACCTTTAGAAACTCTCTTAATGCCTTTAATTCATTGTGTCCATGCCACTATACTGGATTTACCTATTGTGAGCTCAAAATGAAGTGTGAATCATTCGTAGTGATTTTTAAGTTCCGGGTTGGCTTTCCTTGAGTCGGTTCTCTACACTTTGAGGTAATTCTTCATGCTTGGGGGGCAATTCTTCATGGAGTTCGAATCAAACAACCTTCTAGAATCTAACATGACCTCTTACATGTCTTAATCTACACAGTGCTTATATTTTACAGTTCATGAAATTTACAACTTTACATTAACACTCCTACTGTTTTGTTCATGGCTATTCTTCATTTTGATTGGTATTTTGGTTTCTCTATCACTCTATTGTTACATCTATGGAGATTGACAAGTTCCCATCACTTGATTTCTAGATTTATGAGATTTTGAGTGAGATTTCATATATGATGTACTACTTTTTTGATTTCTTATCCTTTTATCCATTTGAAATCTTTAGTTTGGATGAGATATCAGATTCCTTTTCATTTTGCTTACTTTATTCTTTAAGTTTGGTGAGTTCATCCAAACACTAGATCTATGGTGGGTTAGTGAGTTTTAAGGTAATTGTTCTACCCTTTTGTTTTCTACACTTTTCTCCATTTTTTATTGCAATTTTGGGTGAGATTATAATTTTTCATTACTTCTTGCTTAATCTATGTATGATTGATGATTTTAATACTTCCATAGAGTGAATTTTTCCATTATGCATTGGTAGAAGCCTTTTTTTGTAGGAAATTCTAAACTTCATATGGATATCACTAGATCTATTCACACTTGAGAATGTTTTATGTAAGATTTACTCATTTCTTTGCTCTACCACTATAGATTTATTGGAATCCTAAGTTTCTCTCTATGATTGAATGATGGAAGGTTGAATCCTTGTAAAATAAAGAAGGGAAAAATGATTTCCATTTCATATGCTAGATGTTTGCCTTAATTTCCCCATAGTTAAGATTCCTATTCATATCATCATTGCTAGTTAATAGTATTTACTATAATTGGCTCCAAGATTTGTTGTTTATGCTATTTCATATGTTAGTTGGTCATTAATACTATTAATATGCTTTCCACTTGATTATATCTACTTATACTCAATCCGATGAGTCCATATTAGTGTCATTGCATATACTTGTTTTTCCTTGGGACTTTTATACTATCGTTGGTTTTGAAAAGTTAGAAGAGGGATTTTGAACACGTGGTTTTGGTGTAAGTATGAGCTATTATTTTTCGTTTGGTAGCATGGGCTTTACGTGGCCTCACAATAAGTTTTTGTTACATGGTCATCTTTTGCATTGTATTACATATTATTCTATATATGCATAGATTGCAAAGTACTGTTTCATATTCGAGGATTTGGTTTTGGACCTAATCACTGGGTGACATTAATAGGTGAAGATTGACACTAGTTTCCCACGAACCCTTGATTCCCTAGGGGATTTTACAGGTTAACCCTTGATGCCCTAAGAGATTTTTACGGGTTAACCATTGACTCTTTGAGGATTTTTGTGAACTATATTTGTATTATGACCCCATTTTTGGACTCAATCACTAGGTGACATTAATAAGTGAAGACGACACTAGTTGCCCATGATTTCTATTCGAGATCATAAGTCATATGAGATTTCAATTTTGATGAAGACCCTATATGGGTTATATGATTTTAGTTTTGTAGAAATCCTACATGGGTTATATGGCTTCAAATTTGTCAGAGGCCCTATGTGGGCTAATCAATTGGTTTTAATATGAGGTGTTTTGGTGAGATTGGTTTAGGAAACCTACGTGTGTTGAGTTGTTTTGATTTAAGGTGTATTTTGTTGGAAACCCTTCATGGGTTATGTGAGTTTGAGAGTTGCATTAGGATTCCAAGAGCATGCATTTGTTTTGACATTTATTAGCTAAAATAACTTATTTAAGAGGTGCTAAGGGTCTATTTATATATGGGTATTTTGTAGTAGACACATGCATTGCATGATATACTTTCCTTATGAGCTACACCTTGCCTGTTTCAGTTATGGACTTCTGCTTGATTTGGCTTGAGTACTTTTGACACCCCTATTAGAGATTGATTATTACTTTAACTAATTCGACTCATAATTATTACACATGTTCTAATTTGGTGTTGAGTTATACTTGTGCAGATTCGATTTACTCTGTGGGACATTATGTATATTCTCTCACGGTCTTATAAGTTACCCACATTTTTAACACCACTTCAAATGGTGCCCCATAGGACACAATCCATTGCTGATCTGGTCCATGTCATGGCTTGTAGAGGCGAGAGGACCACTTCTTCTATTTCATTTATGTTTAGTTTCATTTCCAACACATTTGTATGAGACAGAGATTATTTGAGACTGGATTTGAATTGGTTATTTAGTAATTTTATTTGAGGTGATGGACATGATGTTGACCTGTTTGAATGGCCTACTTAATAGTACTGTTTAGATGCTTATGAGTATGTTTAGTTGGATGGTTTATGACTAATAGTTTATTTGATACGAATGTTGGAGATTATTAATTACTTTCTGCTGCATAGTTTAAAATGCATGGTGATATATTTTACTGCACTTGATGATGATGGATGCTTCTTTATAGTTATGTTTCCGCTGTGTTTGTATTTTCGTAATTGAGGATATTTACTTAAATAAGAAAAAAATACTTTTCAATGTAAGTAAGATAAGTAAGTAAGAACCCTTTCACAAGGAAAGGGTTACATCACATTATGAGATCCGAATACTGTACATGTGTGCTTCTGCATTTATTATACTCTGATTTTTGTGTGTGGGTTTTAGGGTGTGACATTTTTAGTGTTAGGAGAATCTTCCATTAAAAGTCTAAAATGACTAACCAGTGGGGTACTAACTGGCTTTGCATCCTGCATGTTGAATCTACTAAGCACCTTTTCAACATAGTCTGTCTCAGACAATCTCAACTCATGCTTTTTTCTATCTCTTGTGATTCTCATTCCTAAAATCAGTTTAGCTGTTCCCAAGTCCTTCATCTCAAATTCTTTTGAAAACTACTTCTTTAAGTTCTTTATCTCATGTATGCTTAAGCTTTTCATAAGCATATCATTTACGTATAAAAGTAAATTAATGTACCCGTCATCAAAGGTCTTATGATAACAACAATGGTCTTCATGACATCTTTTTTACCTAGTTTTCGACATGAACTTGTCAAACTTGAGGTACCATTTCCTGGGGGCTTGCTTAAACCCATATAAGCTTTTTTTGAGCTTACACACCATTTCCTCATTGCCTTCTTTTTCAAAACCTTATGGTTGCTGCATGTAGATGTCTTCTTCCAAGTTACCATAGAGAAAAACTATTTTCACATCTAGCAGCTCAAGATGTAAATCTTCCACCACCACTATGCTTAGTACCACTCTAATGGTGGTCATCTTCACAACTAGAGAAAATAGTTCAGAGTAGTCAACAATTTTTCTTTGTTAACATCCTTTCACAATTAGCCAGACCTTGTATCTCTTACTTCTATCATGCTCTTCCTTTAGCATGTGCACCCATTTTTTGTCCAGTACCTTATTTCTTGTAGGTTGTGGAACTAAGTCCCATGTTTGGTTTGTAATCAAGGATTTTATCTCCTTTCCATGGCATGCTCTCGCTTAGTTCTTGCATCAACCTCTAATTCTTCATTATAACATTTCGATTCACCTCCATCTGTCAACAACAAATAATATAAAGGAGAGAACCTCTGAGTTGGCCTAGGTGTTCTTGAAGATCTTCTTAATTTTAGAGTAGGTGTTTGAGGTTCCATCTATTGGTTTTCTACTAGCATCTCATTGCCTTGAACTCTTTATTTTTCACCTTCATAAACATCCTCAAATTCTACAAACTCCTTCTTGCCTTGATGCTCTTTTGCCTTATCTTTGAACATTACCTTTTCATTGAATATCAAATCTCTACTTCTAATGACTTTCCGATTTTTATTATCCAAAAATCGATACCCAAACTCGTCAGAACCATACCCAATGAAAATGTAATTATTTGACTTCGTATCTAACTTATTTCTTAAGTCAACATCAACATGAGCATAAGAAATACAACTAAAGACTTTAAGATGTGAAAGAATCACCTCTTTTCTTGTCCATGTTTCTTTAGGGAATCCACCATCTAATGATACTAAAGGTCCTCTGTTTATCAAGTGTGTGACTGTGTTAACCGCATCCACCCAAAACTGTTGAGGCAATCCCACATACAACCTCATGCTTCTGGATCACTCTATAATTGTTCTATTCATTCGCTCAGTGATACCATTTTGCTGTGGTGTGCATGGTACTGTCTTCTCCCTTTTGATCCCATTCAAGGCACAAAATTTCTTAAACTTTTTGCTACAATATTCTCCTACATTATTAAACCTTAAGCCCTTAAGTCTTAATCATGTTTCATTCTCAACCAAGGCTCTCCACTTCTTAAACATGTCAAATATGCCAAACTTATATTTTAGGAAATAAACCCATAGTTTTCTGATTACATCATCAATAAAAGTAACAAAGTAGTAAGAGCCACCAAGTGAAGAATATACATGAGCTGGCCCCCAAATATCGACATGGACCAGTTCTAATTTTTAAAGCTTTGGTGTCCTTCCTACTTTAGAAAAGCTAACATTCTTCTATTTTTTCAAAATACAATCTTCACAAAATTTTAAGTCTAGTACTTTTTCAAACTTGGTATGTGTCTCACATCATTCAATAATTGTGTACCTCCATTAGGTAGGTTCAACTGAATATCTCCCTTGCCAATTATGTTGCAAGCCTTATTATTTCCAAGATAAACTTTGCCACAGTTCCCTTGCACATAATTCTTGAGACATTCTTTATTTGCTATGGCATGAAAGGACGCATAAGAATCTAACACCCAAGACTCCAACTTTTCATCTAATGCAAGAATCGAAAGCTTCTTTAGCACTATCACCTGCAATATTTGTAAAAGCTTCATTCTCATTGTTGCTACCTTGATTTGTCTTCTTTTTGGTGCCCAACAATCATTCTTCAGGTGTCCTTTCTTCCCACAATTCTAGCATTCCACTCTTGGCTTTGTTGACTTAGATTTTTTCCTAAATTTTGATCTCCTATGCTCTTACCCTTTTTTAATAGTTCTTTCTCTCCCTTTTACATTCAATGTACTCCCGCTTAATGATGCTTCTCCTGTTGATTTAGTATACTCACCACATCATCAAACTTTAGAGTGTTTGAACCTGAGGAATTACTTACAACCAAAAAAGAAGGCTCTAACTTCATCATCGAAGTAAATGCCTACTGAGATTAATTGACTTATGACTATGTTGAAGTACTCATTTAGATGTTTCGCAACCTCCCTCGGTCATATTTATTTTAAACAATCTTTTCATTATAAATACCTTATTTGATCCAAATGCCTTCTCCTACATCTGCGCAAGGGCCACCATGAGGTCTTCAGTGGTTTTCTATTTAGAACTGTAGAAAGCAACTGATGGTGATAAAGAGAGTTTGATCGCAACCCGGGCTTTCCGGTTAAGCACTGCCCAATCTGCTTCTGACGTTGCCTTAAGTTTCTTTGCTTTCCCTCCAAGAGGTTGATAGAAAATTTTCTGGTACAAGATATCTTCTATTTACATCTTCCATAGTGAAAATTTTATACGGTTAAACTTCTCAGTCCCAAATTGTGGATTCATCTACTTGTATCACCGTTGCTCCCACTTGAAACAAAGTTTACCCTTTCTTGGCTTGTTGAAACCAGATTTCCAAAACCTCAGCTCTGATATCAGTTGTTAGGAGTTAATGTAGAAAGCCTTCCAACCTAGCCAAACAAGAAGAAACAATAATAATCAAAGAAAAACAATCAAAACCACAAACACATCATAAGAACACGGGATTTACATAGAAAACCCTAAATTGGGAAAAACCATAAAACCATAGAGAAAGCTTCATTGTTTGGGAAAGATTACAAGAGTTCTCTATTAATCTCTCACAAAACCACTCTTCTTTCATAATGTTGTTACTCTCTTAAACTCTAAACAACAATAGAGACCTTATATAGATCATAAAAGTTAGTCCCATCATGAAACCCAAGCTTCCTTGCTCACCACAGAACTTTCTGTTTTCATTCCGTTGCGAAGGCTTGTTCTTGGATTGAATTGGGTGCCTGGCTTGATCTGGGATTAAACTGATAGTTCTCTGATTTTTGTCTTCTACAATTTATTTAACCCAATGTTCTTGGATGCTCTGGCAGCCCTAGAACTCCTTCTTTTGGTTCCTCTTGCCTCTGGTTTGCATCAGACTCGACTCCAACATAACTTATTTACACCCCTAATTCTCCCTAAAATAATGATATAAATCATTTTTACCTTCTCTTACAAGCTCTATGAATAACTTTGTTTCTCACTAAAAAATCCCTTTGTCTTTTTTTTTTTTTTGTATCAATTGAAGAGAAACCAAAGAAAACCTCATAGCAGTCACTTCTTTTTAACTTGAGAAACTCTCTTATATAGAGAGTACTCACATCCCAACCCTTATCCTAATTAGATAAAAAAAACCAACATTTTGGAAGTTTAAACCTCAACTCATGGATCTTCCATTGATCCAATGGCTACAAGCATGGCATTATTAATTGGTTGAAATTGTAGTTGTTATTTCAATTTATTGATTTTTTTTTATATTGTAAATGATATATCTTAATTATGTGGATCACTTTTATAACAAGGGAAAATCGTTCATCTTCACGCAATGAGTGTCAACTCCATTTTAATAAGCTATTTGAGATAGCATGTCATTATTGAAATCTAAGTTTTGAACTTGGTAATATAAGCTAAACCCCTTTCATGGTCTACAAACTTATGTTTGGAAATTGGAGTTTGTTGGAAATCTAAAAACTTCTTGGACTACAAAACTCTCTATTGGAACTCTAAGCTAGACCTGGGACTACAAGCAAGTCTTCATTGAAACTTGGAGTAGTTAGCTATTATTTATAATTTGCTTTGAGAATGTAATGTTTCCTTTAGTTTCTCCTTGTTTTTCATTTAGTAGTTTGTTATGAAAGGTAAAAAAATTTATTGTAGTCAAATTCGTTTATGAAATGTAGGCTATATATTAAATCTTGTATCTAGTCATTTGCATGTCATATGGATGAAACTTGAAGCCTTTCTTGATATGTACATGTAACAAGAAAACCTTCATTTTCCATGTTTATTAACATCAAGATCACACACTTCTCTTGAGTTTCAGTTCCCTTTCCTCCATCTAGTTGGTTTCATTGTCAAAAATATAGGAAAAAAGTTTTTGGAATAATTAAGGATGAATAATTAATGGTAGAACTGTAAACAAGAATCAACGGTTTTTCCTTCATGATATTAGGCTGCATTAGGCACCACCGCACCCGAGCATACAACTTGTAGATAAGCACTTGTAGCTTATTCGACAGCGGACAACTGCTTTTATATGAAAATGGGAGTTCATTTTGTCTAAATAGTAGCCTAAAATGCAAGAGGGGTTTTGATCATTTAAGAAGTTTCTTTATAAGAATAATTGGGTCAGCAGTATTCTTAGATTTCCCCTGAAGTTACAAGAAAATGTGGTCCCAAGGGGCTTCTTCTTAGCCCGAGCGTTTGGCTTATCTTTTTAAAGCTAAGCTAGGCCCTTGCTACAGGACAACTGATCTAGATGCCATTGGGACAATAGAAAATAGTAGTTCTTCCGGAAAAGAGATCAACCATACTACAAGGAAGGAGGCGTCCAAAAGTGGAAGTTTCTATCAAAACCAAAGGGGCTTTCAGGTAGGACCAGCCTTTAACGCAAAAGACTTTACCATACACCATTTTGCAAGATAAGCTGCTTATTTCAAGCCAAAAACCACAAAATCACTTATTTTAGGTATTGCCACATGTATTTAGAGTTCTAGATATGTGGCCAAAATGTGGAAAGATTGCAAATCAACTGTGGGTTACCATAAACTCTCATTCATTTACTGTTAAGATTTTATTTTATTTTATTCTTTTGTCCAATGTGAAGATGTTATATTAAACCAGTGAAGAGATTTCATTAGGGGTGTCAACGAGCCAAGCTGAGCTGACCTTTGCTGCATCTCGGCTTAGGCATGTCGCATGAAGTGAAAGCTCAGGCTCCTGATGAGCCTGAGGTGCCAGGCTTGGGGTTGGTTCCGAAAGTCATTATTTGAAACACACACACCAAAAAAAAAAAAAAAAAAAAACAGCAACAAACAAACAACCAGGCCCAAGAGCATAATGGACCTTTAACCCAAATTGTCTTAAGTTTGAACGAGTTGAGTTTAGTGAAGCTTGGGCCAGGCTTCTTAGGAAACGACTTAGACTCCACTAAAATCATCTCTTCCTTTATTCACGATGCCACACCCTCTACAAAATCGAGGAGGGTGGATAGTATCCGCTCCTCTCCGCACCTTGTCAGGGAGCTGGCATCAGCACAGACAAGTAATATGCGCTCCCCCAAAAAGTGAAAATCACTTGTCGGCACTGATTTGCCCACCCTCTGACAAGGGGCGGAGAAGAGCGGATACAATCCACCCTCAAAATCAAGCTATCTCCTTTCTTTACAAAGCCACATCTTAGAGTGTTCTCTCCAAACTAGGTTGGTTTTTTTTTCTTTTTTCTTTTCCTTTTCAGCTTTTGACTCCTCTTACCGGGGAGTTCCCTATCCATTGACTTGCAACCTCTCTCTCTCTCTCTCTCTCTCTCTCTCTCTCTCTCTCTCTCTACA
>JAOXJP010070941.1:0-15303 GCA_025762735.1 Platanus orientalis
GTGGAAAACAAAAGCAGTACATTGTAAGTCAAATTTAATGACTAAAAGATAAAAAATAAAGCAAGAACTTACATCTCCGCCATTGGCTTCCTCCATATAGCAGTCTTTTGGGAGGAAACGAGAGAAAAATTTCAGGATGATCTGCCTTGATACATCTTCGAGGTTAGAATTTTTTAGAAAAGGGTTTGGAGGGTGGAAAGAATGGATCTCTAAGAGTTTTTCTTTATTTGTAACTGTTATATTCAAAAAATGCAATAAAATATCAAAACTTGGATTTACGGGCCATTTTAAACCTGTAACTACTCCCAACGCCTAATCATGCCCTTAATGCCTGCATTGAGGTAAAATTCAGGCATGAGGCTTAATTTCTGCAGAAATTGTATTTCTGATTGTAAATTAAATTTTTAACCCATTTTTTCATGTTTGTTTCAACAAGCATGGATCATAAACCAATATGTTTGGAACCATACTCCACGACTACCATAAATTTCATAAATTCCCTTATTGCCCTTCCCCCCCCCGAAGAGCGGGAAATTTAGGTAGACCAAAGCTGACTTGGAACCACCTTCACCTTAGTACATGGTGTTATGCTTTGGGACGCATCCTCCATGGTGTTCCGCTTTGGGGAACAAGAGCTTACACCTACCATTGAAGAGTTATAGTCATTTTTGGATTAAAAACATTGCCACAACATAGGTGCGGTGTTCCCAGTACATAAACCCACTTATTTGAAGGACTTTCACAATATAGTGGGCATCTCTACAGCTTCCTTACCTAAAGACGCTTTAGGGGAATATTTGCATTGTCTTTTCGATCTCTTATTGGAAAGAGGTTGGAAAAAGAGTTTCTGATTTTGTAGACTCGGTCAAGTTCAAGGCTTTCACATTGATCATCATAGGACAACTCTTATTATCTTATAGTCAACATCACATCAATGGTGTCCTTTACGAAGTCTTGGGGCAACACTTGTAGAAGAAAACATTGGCCCCCATGATCATTTCTAAGACCATTGCTAGCTTATCACAATGTCCACAACATTGACGAGGTTAACTATATCATTTCCTAGCTTTTCTTCAAGCTTGCCTTTGTGAGCATGTAAGTACTTTGTCATCATTCCTTACACATTTCTCACCATTTAGCCCATATACAGGCTTACATCAACACCCGAACTATCTTGGTCAAGGCCATGGAATCCGATTATCAAAGTCTACTTTTTACTATGCTTCTTGAGCACATCACTTAGTGAGTTAAGTGGGACAAGGCACACCATCCAAATTTTTTTGCTGGGGGACACATCTATATGGTCATCATTAGAGTATATTAGAGAACTCCCTATATACTCATACGTGTCCTTCATCAGTTTTCTCTCTGGAAAGACCTCCTTGACTTTCCTATAGTTTATGGAGACATTCATAAGCAAAATCGTCAGACACCTAATTCCATTTGGTCTCGCTTGACCACACTTTGGTATGGCTGACACATCTTGGTCTCACTTAACCAGGATGTTATGCGACAATTTGTTCATGGTTTAGGGATTGCTGGCAAGGCTTGTGGGAAACATTTTGGGCTTGTTCCAATAGCCATGGGATCTCGAGAGACCGATGCTACATATCTATTTCAACCATCCAATCTATAAACATTACTGGCATAATATGCAGGCTATGAAGTGATGATGTCTACCTACACTCCAAATAGGTGGTTTATCTATGAAGGCCTTTCTACAAAGTCGGGGACTGACTTAACTTAGTGAACCTACGTGACCTGCATGAGGTGTGTCAGGAGGCTTTCAAGCTTACTCTGAAAGCCATGGAGATTCTAAGGAATCAGTGTTATATATTTGTTTTAATCAATTTCTAAAGATGATTATCATGGTATATAGGCTACGGAACGATGTCGACATTTGTTTATACCCGGGTAGACAACCTGCTAGGTCAATGGTTTTGGCCATTTTTGGTGAGGCAAGCCCTAAAGTCCCTCACCTAATCTATAGCGGCTTGATTAGGGCACATCAGGAAGTTTTCAGGCTTATTCCAAAAGCCATGGAGATCACAAAGGATCAATGCTACATACTTGTTTCAACCAATTTTCAAGGGTGGTTGTTATGATATATAGGCTATAGAACGATGTCAACACTTGCTTATACTTGAAAGGCAATCTGTCATGTCAACGGTTTCAACTAATTTTGGTGAGGCAAGACCTAGAGTCCCTGCGGTGGCCTGAATTGAGCATATTAGGAAGTGTTTGGGCTTAACTCCAAAAGCCATGGATATCTCTAGAGATCAGTGCTATGTATTCATGTTTGCCATGTTATGTAGGCAATGGAGCAATGATCAACATTTGCCTATGCTCAATAGGCAATCTATGATGTTAAAATATGGCCTTTTGTATGAGGTGGAGTCCTCATCGAACCTTTATGCAGCCTGGTCTCAAGGTAAAAAATGATCGATGCATCATTTTCAATCAAACATTGCCGTGATTATGGACTTGACTAGGGTGATGACGTATCATCAGATTACTAGCTATAGAGCAGACTTCAAAAGGTTCATGACTTCATTTGTTTTGTACTTGCTGGTTCATGTTGGGGGATGGTGTATCATCTCCAATCTTGATTGATGGGAGACGGAATGTCATATCTACTTTTTTATTATAGGGAGATGATAAGTCATCTCTTTCTCAATTGATGGGAGATGAGACATCATCTCTACTTTTTTATCAATGCAGTGAGATGATGAGTCATCTCTTTCTCAATTGATGAGAGATGAGGTGTCATCTCTGCTTTTTTCAAATACAGGGAGATGATGAGTCATCTCTTACTCAATTGATGAGAGATGAGGCATCATCTCTGATTTTTTTTAATGCAGGGAGATGATGAGTCATCTCTTTCTCAATTGATGAGAGATGAGGCATCATCCCTATTTTTTTAATTCAGGGGGATGATGAGTCGTCTCTTTCTTAGTTGATGAGAGATGAGGCATCATCTTTGCTCTTTTCCAATGCAGGGAGATGATGCTTTATCTTGGTTTATTTTATGAGGTGACGGGTTGTCTCCAATCACAATTGATGGGAGGTATCGCATCATCTCTGTTCATGTTATTTGGGAGGTGACAAGCTGTCTCTAATCACAATTGATGGAAGATAATGCATCATCTCTATTTATATTACTTGGGAGGTGATGGGTAGTTTCCAATCACAGTTGATGGAAGATAACACATCATCTCTTTTCATATTACTTGGGAGGTGACGCATCATCTCCAACTTTGCCTTGTCATGAATGGAAATTTACTAGAGATGATGCTTCACCTTAGTTTACTTTGCTAGGACATGATGGGTTATCTCACATTGCTTTTTGATGACTAAAATCCATGTATATGCCATGTTTAGTCCAATGGTGGAGGTGGTTTTCGCGGAAAGCCCAATTTGGATCCTTGTTACCTTAGGAAGTCTATGTCGGCATGTCTTGCTCAAGTATGATGTTACATGACATGTTGCAATAAGTTTTTAGATTCATTGGTTGAGCATGAGATTCAAAGGCTATGTACACGAAACTCTCTATTGAGTTAGCATTTGTGGTAGCCCCTTGGACCTGGTTGACTATTTAAACTGGCCATGTGGATGATCATTAACCGTGCTTTTAAAGTTTTGTTGTTGATGCTTATGCCCCTATTTGATCCAAGATCAAGGAGGACTTCATTAATGGGCTGAAATGCTACTTAGGTTATGGGGTTGAATGAAAGGGGTAAAATGCCCAAAATAATTATTAATTGTTAAGATTAATCTCAAATGTTTAGTGATGAAGAGAGGTCTTAAATATGGGACTAAATGTGGCTTAGGACATGGATGCCAATGAAGTTGAATAAATTGCTCAAAATTGTAACAACTTCATCAGCTTTATGATTGTTCAACATCATAGGACGTGAGTAATTTGAAAGACATGAGAGATAGGTTGCATGTTCAAGTTTGTAAGACTTGCAAAATGTGAGAATACTTCTAGGATGTGACTGAACCTTATTCAAGTTGCTGACGTACCCCAGTGTAGGGATCAAGTCAAGCATAGTTCATTGGTGAATGTCTTTCATCTTTTGAGTTTGAAGGTTTAATATTGTAAGGTAGCTTTAGCAATGAAGTGGCTGGGTAGAAAAACTTCTTCTCTTTTTTTTTTTTTTTTGTTTTTTTGTTTTTTTGCTTTTCTTTTCTGTTTTTCTCTTCTTTTTTTTGAGGTTTTCCTTGATTGAGACTATTGCAATGGGAGAGGTTTAATGAAGGTTTTTTTTTATAAGAAGAGTGGTTTATTCTGCAAGAATAAATAGAGAATGATGAATACTTAAACATGCTGAATTGTACTCATGAGTACTTTTCAAATTGTACTTGAGATGGTCTGAAAAATGGAGTGGATCTATCATTTTGATAGATTTGGTTGTACAGCTAAGGTTGTAACAATTGATGTTAAAGTAGGTTGTTACGGAAGTGAGTCAAGATTTGTTGAGGGTCGTTAAACAATCAAGAAAGTTGTGGTTTAGAAAAAGAAGCCTTTATTGTTGACTCAAAATGGCTAACTAGTGATAAGATTTAAATGGGTCATTTTGAGGATTTTGATCGTCCAAAAATGGCCTTTCATCATTTCAGCGAACAATTGAGATCATACTTAATATGGGTTTAATGCATAGAGGATATTGTGTTTAGAAAGAAAAGGCTCTATATTTGGCCCAAAGTGATTGACTATTGGAAAATTGTATATAGATCTTTTTGGGAAATTGATCGGCCAAAGATGGCCTCCTATCCTTTCTAGGAGCATTGAGAGCATATTGTCGACTATAGAAGTAGATCATTGAGCATGTTGTTAGCTGCTGGAGTAGATCTATCTTGCACATTATTGATTGTAGGAGTAGGCGTACATCATTAACTATTGCAATAGAGCATTAAAGACTCATTGTTGATTGCTAGAGCTTTTCATGAAGGGAAGATGTTTGACTGGACAATTTTTCTTTCTTTGTCCCTTTTTTACCCCAAGGCCCTCTCGGACTTTCCTTGAGACTAAGATTTCTTTTGTCTTTGTCCCCTTTTTTTTCTCTTGGTGTCTTTACAGGTTTTCATCAACACTGGGATTTCTCATTTTATTTTCTTTGGCCCCCTTTTTTGCTCTTGGTGCCTTTACAGGTTTTCACCAAGACTAGGTTTTCCATAATTTCTACACTATAACTATCAGTCAAGACATCTTAGATGTGTCTCCATGAAAGATTCCGCAATATGTAGCCAATTAATGTTGCTTGCTAGATACGGCCAAGTTTTCAAAATGATGCATGTCTTGATGATATTTAATCTCATGCTTTGTCGTTGAATTGTTGAATCTTCAAGGAAAAAAGGTTGATGACATCATACATATGCAAGCTTGCTTTTCAGACTTTGATAGGTGATTGGGCTTCTTGCTTGACTAGAATCCACTTAAGGACTGACATTAGCACGCCCATGACTCTTAAGAAATCAAATACCCAATTTTTAGGTTGAATTGTTTTTATTTAAATGGACCCCCCTTTTTTTGGGAGGCTTTTGGACATTTAGCCACTTGTTAGAAGTTAGTAGGGATCCCTTTGTGTTTGAGAAAACATTTTGAAAATATGTGTATGCAATATGCAAATCATGCTCACAAAGTGATAAAAAACTTTTGAAGAAGGGAAACTCTGTGGAGCATCCCATTTTATAAAAAGTGGTGCCCTTAGGGGCAAAAGCATGGCATACATTTCAAGTAAGTTATGAGTTAAAATTTTCAAAATCTGTTCATCCACAGGGAATCCAGAAGTTAAAGAAACATAGGGTGCATGAAGTCATGCATGAATTTTAGAAAGTTGTGTAGTTTGCAAACATGAAGTTTTACAAAGTTACAAAATAATTTTAAAAGATGGAATATGATAAATGTGTGATTTTTCAAACATGATGCATGCTTAAAATATGTTGAGTCATTTATTAAGTTGATATTATTTTATTTTGAGGCAGCATTTCAAGCAGGATCTTTGCAAGAACTTACATCTATGATCGTGATCTCTTCTTCATACAAATTTGGCAATCTGGGGCTTGGCCTTGTGTGAAGGGTGAATCTGATAGGATAAATGTAGAGAATGGTGTCTTGGAAAAATATTTTATTTATATACAAGGGGCTGCACTTGGAGTATGAAGGATGACTTATAAGTTGCCTACAAACCTGACATAGAGGTTAGGATCAAGCCAGTTCATAGTTTGATCTATACATTGTTTGCAAAAGATAAAAAGGAAAGACAGGTTTACAAAATCTTTAGAAGTCTTCAAGGTGGTCTTATTTTACTGATGATGATGGTCTCTCGGTCGATGAGGTTTTAAACAATGTACTTTAACTGAAAGCACTTGTTAGTGGAGTGTCCAAAGCCTTGATGATAGATGCAATGTTTCTTCTTGTCATATGTCTTTAGAAGAGGATTGGGTAGCAGCCTTGGAGGAAGTAGCTGGAGATTTCCTTCATTGACTAGGTCAGTTAGCATGTGATCAGTGGGACTAGGCAAGGGGGTGAATTCCTTCTTAACTCCTTTGAAGTGGGGAGAGTGGGGTCTAAATTTTCCTTTTTTGATTGGTAGGGGTTGGATTTGTGCTATCGGACTACTGCTATAGCTGTGAGTGTATTGAATAGACAATGAAGGTATATGATATTGATGGTGCAGGTGGGATGGGGCCACTAAAGTCATGAGCGAGAGAGATGTAGTTGAAAGAAACTTGGACTCCTTTTGTGTAGTCTCTAGGGGTACCTGGATCTCTTGGATCCAACCTTCTCATATGGCAAGATCATGGTAAATGTATCTTTTACTACTGATGCCAATTCATTACATGTTTGGGCCATTATCTCGTATGTAGAGCTTAGCGTTTCCAGCAAGGTTGACACCATGTCAACTTCTTTCAAAGGCTTTTCACATGTGCAGGCTATAAGTCTCCACCAGAGAGTGTACTCTCGGATGTTTTCGTATGGCTTAGGTCTTATCATTTCTAGACCTAGCCTCAAGGGTAAGAAGTCCAAATTGGTCTTGAAATACTCTAGAAAGACTTGTGATAAGTCTTTCTAGGTCCAGAGCTTGCTCCTCTCTAAGTTCACAAACCATCTAAGGGCATGACCCTCTAAGCTTTGTGAAAATAGATGAATGAGGAGTTTTGCATCTTTACCGAGTTAAAACATTTAATTGCAAAATGTATATAAATGTGTGTGAAGACATCATTCTCCATTGTACTTCATATGTTTTGGGACCTAAAGTCCCCTTGAGAAGTCCTTCACAGAGTATAAATTTTGGCAATCTATATAAGGGGAATAGGTTGCTTTGAACTTTTCTCCCTCACCCGTGATCTGTTTACCTTGGGAATGGATCTTTTTGGCTTTAGTGGTGTGGTGAACATCCTGGGTTTGGTACAAGGATGGAATAGTAGTAGGGGAGAGGGAATGTCATGGGAATTGGTTAGTGTGTATGTAGATCCCCTTGAAAGTTCTAGAGCTTTCATGATAAAAGTGTTTGTGGAGGTTCTGGGCGAATGCTTAGTTGCCATAGTTGCTTGAATGAGAGATCCTTTTTCCAGAACTTCTTGCTTGCTTGATCTTACTAGTTGTCCCAAAATTAAGGAATTATTAAAATGATTTTTAATTATTTGAAAGACAAAGAACATTCATAAAAAAACATAAAGCAAATAAAAGGGTTTTGCCTCCAAAATTTCATAATTATTTCTAGGATTCATGTCCATTTGTTAACAACACCATTTTGGAAACAAAACTTTGTACATATATGTATCCCGAAAGCGGTTACAAAAAAGAGGGGGTACTTGCCCCATTACATTGGAAAATGAAAATGCGAAGGAAACAATCTAGAGATTACGCACTATAGGTGGCGATGGTGGAGGTGGCACTGGTTTGTAGCTTAAGGAGAAGAGTTATTCTCTCAGCTCATGAATTTGGGACTGCATCCACTGTTCTTATATGAAAGCTATGCTATTGCTATGTCGCATCTTAATTCCCAAGTCATCATGGGAAGATCTACTGTCATTAGGCTCACTCTTTAGGGAATGGATAAGCTTAGATTAGGTTTTGTTCCAATGTTAAGTTAAGTCTTGCAAGACTTCGGCCTTGGCACAGAGATGTAACTCAGCTTTTAAGTAGGCCTTGGTTTGAGCATGTTGGGCATGCTTGTTAGCTAAGTCCCATAGAACTTCCTCATATTTCATTAAAGTATGATTAGGCTTTAGAGATAATGTGGGTGGTGAATCAATGCACAGCCTCTTATTTGAAGAGGTAGATGTGACAAGTGTGTCGGGCTATGTTGGAAGCTCTTGGCAAAGCCACTACTTATAAGTGGGTGATATAGCCCGGACTTTTGCGGATACAAGGGCCTGGTGCCAAGTAGTCCGTGTAGGTGAGTCATCCCATAGGGCAGTCAAGAGAGACCGGATAAAGGTGGGTATCATGTGATTCAGCTTATATACATTTTCAAAGACTATAGGGAAGTCGAAGAGATCCTGCTTGAGAGTGAACTATCGAAGGATGCATACAAGTATATAAGGGGTGCTTTGGAATTCCCTTGTGATAGCCACATAAGGGTGACCCTTGGAGAATAAGTGTGGATAGTGTGCTTTATGCCTCTTACCTCACTAAGTGACATGTTCAAGAAGCATACTAGAAAGTAGACTCTAATAGTGGGATGCCATAGCCTTGACCGGAAGAGGTCGAGTGTTGACATGTGCCTGTGTGGGAACAAATTGTAGGATATATGAGTGGGGGATGATGATGAAATGGTTACATGTTCATGCAACCAAGCTTGTAAGAAAATTGGGCAACCATGTAATTGACCTCATTGGTGTTTTGTACAATGTGAGAGATCAGCAATAGGGATGTGATCATAGGAGCTAAGGTCTTCTTATATAAGTGTTGCCCCAAGATGTTGAAAATGATGCCATTAACATAAAGACAACTTATATGATAACAAAAGTTATTCTAAGACGACTAGTGTGAATGCTTTAAACTTGATCGGGTTCGAGATATCATCGAGCCTCTTCCAACTTCTTTCCATTAAGAGGTTGAAAGGACAACGTATGTGTTCCCTTAAAGCTTCTTTGGGTAAGGAAGTTTTGGAGATGCCTAATGCATGAAAGTATTTGAAGTAGCTAGGCCTGTGGGTTGGTATTGTAGCATCGATGCTGAGGCAATGTTCCCAATCCAAGAAAGATTTAAGCTCTTCGATGGTAGGTGTGAACTCTTATTCTCCAAAGTGAAAAACCATAGATGAAGGGTCCCAAAATGAGTTGGCTGCTTCTAAAAGAGGCCAATCCAAAATGATGTATACCAATGACAAAGTGGCTCCAAGTTGACTTTGGTCTACCCAAATTTCTTGCTCCTCAGAGGAAAGGGTAATTAGGACATTTACAAAATTTATGGAGGTTGAGGGGTAAGATTCCAAATATATGAGTCTTTGATCCATGTCTTGACAACAAACATGAAAAGAAAGTCAAAAATATGGTTTCATGGCTAATAGGGAAAGTTCAACAGAAATGAACCTGATGCCTAAATTTCATATCAATGCCTGAATTTAATTCAATTAAATTTAGGCATTAGGAGCACGTTCAGGCATTAGGAGTGGTTACAAGATGTCTTTGTTATTTCATTGTTTTGTTTTTTTTTTATTTGAAAAGTCATAAACTAAGAAAGAGCTTCCCAAGATACTTTTCTTAAACTTTCAAACTCAAAAACATTCAAAACTTAAACTCAACAATGGCCTAAGGTGGATCATTATGACATTTCCCCCTTCTCTCGGTATAAAAGACTGTGCTAGAGAAGGATCCGATGGTGGATGGGGTAAGATCTTCATTAGTCTTTCAATTGCAATGTGATTTTCATTTATTTTAAACAAGCTTTTCGATCTTTTTTTTGAGTTCTTCATTTGAAGTTTCATGAATTCGTTAAAACTTTGCATTTGTTTTAGAAGTTTTTGGATTTACAAAAATCTTAATGTTTAGATGATATAATTGAATTATCTTTTGTTCATTTTGTGTTTAGAATATGTTTTAAGTAGTTTAAAGAGGTTATTAGATAGTTTTAAAATGATTTTAAAATGCCTTGATGCCTAAAGCTCATGGCCCTAAATTACAAACGTAACGCCTGAATTTTTAGCTAATTAAAAACAAGCATTGAAAATTTAGGCATTGAAAAAATTCAAGTGTTAGGCTTGAGACCAAAAATTGTATTTTTTTGTTATTTATTTTTATTTATTTAACATGTTTATTGTGCATTTTTGTATGTAGGTTAGGAACAAAATTGAGAGGCATGGATCATGGTTTGGGGTCAAGGCCTTGTGGGAGAGCATGTATTCTAAGGTTTAGGCACGAGTGATCAGGATGGATTTTGGGCCATTCCTTACCTTGCCCATGCTAAAGGTAAACCAGACACTTATGACTTCATTGGCATAGAGGTGGTCGCCAATGACCTATACTTTTCATTTGCCCATGGAGGAGATTGGGATGCCCCCCATTGACTTCTACATGATGACGTGGCTTCCCATGGGTGACACCCCTCCCTTGTCAACTAATGAGCTTGATTTGGAGATTGTGACGAGATGCATTGGGCCTCAGCCCATAGAGTATTATAAGGGAACCAAAGGTGTCTTGGCCTCCTGGTTTGAGACAAAGTATGTTTGGGCCACAGAGGAGAGTTTAGGGGAAGAGAGGGATTACTCCACTCGAACCTTTCTACTTTACATGCTGACCTGGTTAGTCTTTTATACAAAGAGTGATCAGGTATACTTCTGGCTATTATCAGCGCTCAAGGACCTAGACAAAATTAGGGTCCTATAGTTTGGGTAGATCCGCCCTTAGGTGGATGTACTCCAACATGAGAGAGGTCTCGACCGGGTAGGGCTCTCCCGTCTTTTGGGATTATGCTTTCTTTGGGAGGTACACTTCTTTTAAATTTATTTTATTTCCTTTTGTTTCCTTCATGTTTATTTATTTTATATTGATTAACATTTGACTTTTTTGTAGGTGTGGTGTTACAAGCACTTTCCACCCTTGGCCCCTGCATGGAAGAACGAGGAGGTGTTCCCTTTCCCTTGCCTGGCGAGGTGGAAGGTTTCGAACACCCACCACAAGGTCCACAAGTCCATCTCCATCTTTCGACAAGACCTAGACCTCCTGATAGCAGCTCAAGTAAGTACACAATTCTTTTTTTTTCTTAATTTAAATGTTTATTTACTTTTGAAATCATGTTCTAGTTCTTATTGTGCTTTGTGTAGGTTAAATGGCATCTTCAGAATAGGTGGGTCTTGGAGAGGGGAGGCTCCTCTTGCCTAGACCTTGGCTTGGACTTGGTCTTGTCAGAGGGTCATATTGATAACTATTGATGAGATTACCATGTACCTCAGGGAGAGGTGTGGTGTTAGGTAAGGGTAGGAGTGGAGGATTTTGTGGTCCCGCATCAGCTCCCTCGGGTCATTGATACTGAGGGTGAGGCTGGTAGAGGAGAGATGTGCATAGATGCCTTGGTCTTCCTAGATTGGGGCAGAGATTATAGCAAGTGGTGGGCCACTCAGTCTTGTGAGCCTTTAAGCGGGCTCATCGAACCCCAAGTGAGTTTGTTTTATTTGTTTTGTAATGCTTTTTGTTAGATTTCAATCATTTTATTTAAAACATTTGATAATGGTTTTACTTGTTTGACTTTATCAGGCAGCCGAGGCCTAGCCCGCAGACGAATCTGCACCTCCTACTAGAAGAGGTAGGAAGAGAAAGGCTACTATAGTGGAGCCTGATTTGGTAGGGGTGATACTCGAGGTGGTGACAGTGACCGACCTCGAGGGTGAAGTTGGTGAGGAGCCTTTGCCTGACGTTGAGCTTCCCGAGGGGTGGGTACCTCTAGAGATTGTGACTCATGTATGACTTAGTTTAATAATGTTTCTTTTAAAAGCTATGAATTTTAAGATGTTTGACAAAGTTGTGTACTTATTGCATGTTTGCAGGGAGGTGCACTTGAGTATCCTTCACAAGCTAGTGAGGTGCTTTGCTTTGGTGGGGAAAAAGCACTGAGCCCATTTGACAAAGGTCTCGGCCTTGAAGGAAGGGCACAAGGAGGTTGAGGAGCTATTAAGACGGAAAACTAGTTCTCTTTATTTTTTTACAAAATTCTCTTTAATGATTCTGACATTGTTTTGTTGTATTTCGTACTTACTGAGCAAATCCCTATTCCTAGGGGCGGAGGTGGTGGTGAGAGAGATGCTAAAATGTCCTCTGCTAAAGTTAAGCAGCTTGATGGGCCCATGGGCTTAGGACATGATGGAACTGAGCACGCACCTCCACAGGAAGTAGAGGGGTGGGATCTTATTGTGTAGGGAGTGGCTACAACTGTATCCTTAGGAGATCTTGCTTCTTGCTTTTGGGTGGGCCACCCATACACTTGAAAGAAGCAAGGGGCAAGGAGAGGGACATTTAGGAAGAGGAGGGTTGACTTGGAAGTCAATCCTCCTATAAAGGACGAGGAGGAGGAGGATTAGAGAGGAGTTGATATATTTTTTTTGTTTTGAAAATAACTTTGTCCGAAGACCATGTTTCATGAGAGAGGAACAGATTCAGACATTATGTACTTTTGTTTATTTTAACTTTGAATGTTTGGATGTGGATGCTTTATTTTATTTTATGAAATGGTTTACATTTTTTCATTTATGGAATGTCTACATAATCTACGCCTTTACGTTATGTATTTTAGGCAAAAGGGGTGAGAAATATCCAAATTTAGATAAGAAAGTAAAATCTGGTCTTAAATCACCTAAAAAATAAATTTTGACTAATTTTTCAAAATTGGACATAGATTCTCAATTCTTTTAATCAATCATTCAAGCAAACATTCAAAATCTTGCAAACAATTCTGAAAGCTAGACTTCTAAGCTATTGAGTGTAGCCTAAATAACTTTAACCTAAAAATGACTAAATATGCATGCTTTTTTAAGATTCTAAAAGATGAGTGTACTAGTCAAAACACCTCCCTGAAAAAGATCGGATCATGGGATGATAACTAGCTTGGGTAACTAGGAATGGCCGCATTGACATAGCAGTAACTGCTCAGATGTTCTTCCCATCCTATGTGGTGATCCAATGTTGGTCCAATGGTGGATAATGACCTAGATAAGGGCTCATGAGAGTGATGTATTGGTGCAATGTCGTGTCCTCGGATTCATTTTATGCAAAAATGTGAAAAATGATAAAGATGTATTCATACAAGTTTGTTCAAATGTGAATTTAGTCTTACTAACTAATTCAAGCTGTTCTAAAACTAAAATGAGCATGTTTTCTATCTTAAGCATGGAAATTTGAAACAAGTATTGAAGATGGAATGTTATCCTAACTAACTAATGGAGTGACCTAAGTTTAATCCAAAGCATATAGACATGTAAGAAATGTAGGCATGTGAGCAAGGTAGGCATGCAAGCATATATATAAACAATGGAAAACATATGTGCTGAAGATGGAATGTTATCCTAACTAACTAATGAAGTGACCTAAGTCTAATCCAAAGCATATAGACATGTGAGAAATATAGGCATGTGAGCAATGTAGGCAAAACATATAGACATGTGAGAAATGTAGGCATGAGAGAAATGTAGGCAAAACATGTATATAAACAATGAAAAGTATATATTTAGCATAATTTTAAGACATGTACATGTAGAGATCAAACAGTCCCTAACGGAGTCACCATTTTGTGGACATCGGCGTTCAGGAGGGGTTCTAATTCTCCCGCCTGCCAGTGGTTTTCAGGCCCACTCTTCGAAGCGTGATACCGATGCATGAAAGGTCGCTAACCCTTTTACAAGAGGGTTAGGCTTTTGTCGGAGTCGCCACCAACTCGGGGTTAATCGATAGAGTTGGACATCGGTTCTCCTCCTCTGGGGAAGAGGAGAAGTCTAGACCCGAAGGTCTAGGGGTTTAACTCCTAATATTGATCTACTTTCTTGAGATAAAGGGTAAGTTGTTTAGTTGCATTTAGGGAAGGTGTTAACCACCCCAAATACCTGCTTTTTTAGGGCAGCTTCTCTCATTCACACATGTTTTGAATTGTGGTAAAGTCTATACTTGTTAAATGTAAAACTATTGGTCTTGGACCACCCGTGTGGTGTAATCATTGCAGTTGTACCTGAGACATAGTCTCGAGTTGCCTATCTACCCGATCTAGTGGTTCAAGTGTTCCTAGGGTTTTGTTAGGATCAAACTGCATATAGTTCTAGGGGTTTGTTGTGTGTGTCAATCTCGGTAGTCAAGTACATCTAACCGTGAGAGTGATTTAGGGTAAGTTCATTTTAGATTATTTATATACTTATAGAGTACTCCGCACTACTGCAAAATGTAGATAAGTTAGCTAAATGGGGGTCAGGACTATATTGTACCAATGTGTATGGTTTTGAGAACCTAATTGAGCTATGGCTAAGTCTCAGGGTCTTTGGGTCACGAACCACTACGACATGACCCTAAGGTAAGGTGGAGACCATAAAAGATCGAAACAGGTTAAAATGTAGTGAACGGGTAGGTTGACTCGACCTGGTTGTACTGACGTGATAGCTATGACTCAAGCATTGTCTCCCAGGTACAGTTCGGGTATCTGATGCACTTGGAGATCACAAGCATATAGTCAACCATAGTATGATTATTGGGAAAGCTGAAAGAGGCATTTGTAGTGAAGATATCCCTAGATTATATCTATGGAATGGATTGGTTTGAAGCTAGGTTTCATTTGACTTTCATAAAGTCTAACACTTGAAATTCATCTTGATGCCTAAAAATAGGGCCCATAGAGGTGCCTAAGCACGTTGATGAATTTCAAGATGTCAGTTGCTTGTGTATAGGCTTTAGAGAAGCTTAGGATTCCAGATCCCGACACCTAAATTTCTCCAACGTCTATATTTCTTGTCAACACCTGAATTTTAACTAACTAAAAATCAGGTGTTGGGTTTGGACACTTTGTACTCTAGAGGACATATCTCTCTCCACAAAATTCAAAATTGAACGTGGTCAGCCAATTTGGAAAGCTGAGAGAGAGATATTTTCAACCATATATGATAAGCCTATACTTACCTAATGCCTATTTTTTAAGCTAACACTTGTGTATGCTGTCAACGCCTATTTTTTAATAGATTAAAAAACAGACATTGGGTTTGGATAGTCTGTACTCCGGAAAGCATATCTCTCTCCACAAAATTTTGATTTGAGTGTGGTTGGTCAATTTGGAAAGCTGAGAGAGAGATCGTTCCAAACATATATAATAAGCCTATACTTATC
>JAOXJP010070950.1:0-15303 GCA_025762735.1 Platanus orientalis
CTGCAGAGGTCTATGGGAAATGGGCCGGCTATGTTGGTGTCGGAGATTTCGATTGAGACGACGGAAAGCGTAGCCGGATCGCATGTGATGCCCTTCCAGGTGCATGGAGTTGGGTCTCTGTTGTCCCAGTTGGAGAGGACTCCGTCTGGGTCGTCGAGGGCGAGTTTGACTCGTTGGAGATACAGACCTTCCTGGTTTAGAGAGAGAACCAGAGAAGGTGAAGAAAGAAGAAACAACAGCACGAGAAGCATTCTTCGGCTTCTAGAGAGAGAGAGGGGGGGGGAGCGAGTTGCAGAGAGGGGAGAGAGTGCGAGGTTAAAAGAGGGAGGATGAAGGCTCCAAAGCACCCGTCGCGTCTATATCATCATCTGATCATCATGGTGTGACGGAAAAGTGTCTGGTCTCAGGGGGATGAAAAGAATCTCATTGACGCTTGAGTCTTGACTCATGAGTGGGCGAGTTTTGAGTATGGTGTTTTCTTTTTCTTTTTAGGAGAACTGCGAGTATTCAATGGTTTATAGACAGATGTATTCAACATAAGAGATAAAAAAAAAATGTATATGACAATTAAATAAGCAGGGTGACCTGATGTAGCAAATTTTTTTGTAGTTTTTTGTAGCATAACAACATAATCACCTGAAGACAAAACCCCATGTAAAATGGATTAATATCCTCTACAACAGAGTCTAAATGAACCGGGATGAGCCGCCAATGCATGACAAACAAGTGGCATTGGGTACAGACAAGAGTAGAGATAATGGCAGAGAGCGTGACGGAGTTCCATTATGGAGAGTGGATTGTATCTGCTCCTCTTATTGTCCGCTCCTCTCTGCACTTGTCAAGGGGAGGGCACATCAGCACCGACAAGTGATTTTCACTTTTTTTTTTTTGGGGGCGGGGGTTGCATTTCACTTGTCAGCGTTGATGTTCCCTCCCCCTGACACGGTGCAGAGAGGAGCAGACAATAAGAGGAGCGGATACAATCCACTCTCTCTATTATGTTGTTAATAATATTTTATTCCCATGAATCCAAGTGGACCCCCTCCCACTCTTTCCCTGAGACTTCCATGTGCCACCTCAATCCCTATAGCATCACCCTCATCTTGTACTACACTCTTCATATAATCCTTTGAGAATCTGTCTCTCTTCAAAACCCAAAAATCTCAACTTTCAGTTCCGTTGAAGTCGCAAGAGTTTGCAGAACCTAAACCCACTTCACCATTTTCACAAACACATGGTAGAATGGCATCCACTCAACACAAAGTTCCTTTGATACAAATTTTCGAAAAAAGTCGCCTCCATTTTTGGATGCACAACCAATGGTTACTTTAATTTGCATAAATTTACGAAAGCAGAATTTGGGTCTTTCATCAAAATATCAAATGGGTTTTTAAAACTCGTAATATCATCCACGATGTGAGGTTGGAAGCAAAAATCATGGAACCTTCTCCGAGAGATATATGCTTTAAATGCATACTTCTTGTGGGACCTTTTTGAGTAAACTATTGGTTCTTCAATCAAGTTCGTTGCGAGGTCAAGATCCCATCCTGAAGCTTTCATCAAGCTAATCAAGGGTTTTGCAAAATCGTGAATTGACTTCAATACTGCTTTGAAAGCGTTAGAGAACAAATATAGAGTCAAGTCTCTGCAATGCCCAATATTTTCTTCCTCCAAAGCTTTATGCTTGAACTTCTCCTATAAATCGGCATTGTTGCAATCCATATCCTCGAATTTTTGCTTTAATTGGAGCATTACGGTATCTTTAGCATGGGTCTAAGACTTTAATTTCTTCAACAAACTTTCATGATCTTGAATCTTTGTGACCAAAGAGAATTCAAACAAGAATTAGATATGGGTTTCGTGACTTGCTTCCCCTTGAACATGCGCTTGATTCTGAGAGGGCTTTCATCTCGAACACAATGAGGTCATCAGCAATTTGGATCTTTTTCAAGGTTAAAATGAATGTGAGCCTCTTGAAGATGAATGTAAGCTAATTTGAAAGCATAAATGTCGTCCAATAGCTTCGGAATCACTGCAATAGCTGCACCATTTTCACTTTTGATAAGGGTTTCGTCGATTAGATGGGGTGGATTTTTTCTCATCACATGCAGTCTCTTTAGTGGCATTGTTGCTCCCTTCAATTGGATGATCTTTGTTATGGCTAGCGTTTTCACTAAGGAAGATTTCTATCGATCTTACCGATGGGAGATGGTTGTGGTGAAGATCTTGCCGGCGGTTTGCAAGCTCTGACGATCTTGGGAGAACAACCTCGGTGAGCTTTTCATAGGGAGAAGAGAGAGAAACTTGAAGGGTTGTGTTGGAGGTTTCTTTTCTTTTGCTAGGAGAAGAGAGGGAAAAGGTTGGGGTTTCTTTTCACTCACCAGGAAAAGAGAGGGAATACGGAAAGAGGGTGATTGTCTTGGGAAAAGTGAAGAAGGGGGCCACTTGAAATGGATGGAATAAAATAATTTTAAAACCCTAATGATGCACCTAAATAGCTTTTTTCTCCGTCCGTTTCATCTCCATACCTAAAGCCACATGTCGCCTTTGCATTGGTAGCTCATCATCCAGACTCATTTGAGCTCCATCTTAGAGGATATGAGTCCATGTAAAATGGCATAGTTTTTGGGTGTCATTGGTATACAATCTTAGATTACAATCTAATGTTAGATCATGATCTAGAATCAAAATGATTATGTTTGGTTTATGATCTGACCTAAAAAGTTTAGGTCAAATTTGTGTTTTAAGCTCTTTTTCTATCAAATTAAAAAGCTTGATCTGAAAATTTGCGGATCACAATCGAGATTGAAGAAGCACTAAGTTAATAAAAAGCATGTGCTACAAGTGGAGATACTTTTAAAACAAAACATACAAATGACTATATTTCATTGTTGGTCTCTCATATCTCCCTCTCATCAATGAGGGTTTCTCGTCTTCTTCATGCTCAAGGGATTAGGGTTTCCACTTTGGTTCTAGTCCTCTTGCAATCTGGCCCCTCTTTCATTTCATCCTCATCTTCAAGAATGATGAATAAAGTAAGGTAAGCAATAGTTTATTTGTCTTTTTTTTTTTTTTTCTCCTAGGTTAAAGATTCAGCCAAAATTCTTTTTTTTTTTTTACTTTGGGTTAATGACTCAACCCTTTTGGTTGTTTCTTTCTCTTTGTTTTCTTTAGCTATCTATAAATTAATGGATTTTTTTGGCTTTGGCTTAACGATTCAATCAAAGAGAGTTCCAAAGACGATGTATAATGATTCAGCCAAAGAAAATTCCTAATATTAGATCTCCACTTATTGGCACCATTCTAAAAATTTGCCTATAGATGGATGACGGGTGGATTTTGTTTAACCTAAGAACACATCCACAAAATAGAGATACATGGTACACTCCCAATATAAATGTGAAGCTATAGTTAAAACATGTGTCATGATATCCGACATGTAGTGAATGTAGATAATCACTTATGCAAAATAAGCGAAGCAAGGCCGCATACTCCACAACGGGCATTTGCTACCACGATAGAAAATGGAGAAAGTGACTGTGACATAAAAAAAATGTGAAGTGGAAAGTAACTACCCAATGTCGTGAAGAAAGAGTTACAACTGCCACAATTGATTGACTCGATATAAGTAGGCGAGGAATGGAAGAAGGAATCCTAACATCATCATCAAATTTTATTTTTATCTTAAGAGTATGAGTAGATCTATCTTAGGAGTAGGAATAATGTAAATTAGTCTATAATCTAGTTCGAGAGGATTGAACCTAGTTCATTCCTTGGTTTCTACCATTGGTTTGTTCAATATCAAGTAATACAACTCCGAAAAGAGAAGTGACTCCTTGAGTTGAGTAAACACTTGTATTGTGCTATAAATTGTTGCATTAATAAAGTTTGGTTTTTTTCTCATTCCTTTCCTTTGAGCTCTGTGAAAAGTCCTCTTTGTTGAGGTATGTACCAAACCTATCTCAGTTATTCAAGTTACCCAAACCTAGGGCAAAGCATGGAAAAAGAAAAATTTTCCAACACCACCTTAAATTTTTTTGTTCTCTCTTTATCTTTGTCACTATTTCGTCTCAAGGGGTAAAAGCCCTCTTTTATTGTATTTTATTTATTATTATTATTATTATTTTATTGTTTTTGCTCTGGTTGTGATCTTTAATTTAAATTGTCATGTGTTTATTGCTCTATATTTTTTTAATATTTATTGCTCTATTTTTCAGATGATCAGTGTTTACTGTTCATGTTTTTGCTAATGGAAGTGAAGCTTGGCTTGCATCTCTTAGGCCCCTGTTTGGTATGGCCTTTGGTGTACATCATATGTTTATTGCTCTTTTTTTTTTTTTTGCCATTCTGATGATTGTTGTGGTCTATTATAGGTGCAAGAAGTGGCTGAGCCACCCCAGCTTCTTCTTCAAGTTTGGAGATTGCATGCCAAATGTAATGTTTATATTTCAATATTTAGTTTTTGTTCTAAAAACATTATAGCCAAACGATTTCCACAATCTAATCCAATGATCAGCCAGATTACAATCCATAGATTTGATCACTATCATAAGATTCAAGATTGCATGCCAAAGATAGGTTTCCTTGCCAAAAAGACAAAATAAAATAATAAAACTAGCATAGTTTTGAAACTGGACCAGACAAGACAATCCGACCCAGTTTGACTAGAACCAGTAATCTGTAGAACTAGAAAGAGTGTTTTGTCTAGGATGTACCTTTGCCCGAGGGTGGATTGTATCCACTCCTCTTATCTAACGCTTCTCTCCACACCCTGTTAGGGGGCGGGCACATCAGCGCCAACAAGTGATATGCATCCCCCCAAAAAGTAAAAATTACTTGTCGGCACTGATATGCCCGCCCCCTGGCTGGGGGCAGAGAGGAGCATTAGATAAGATAAGCAGATACAATCCACCCTCCCTTTGCCCCCTTAATGCATAGGACCACACCCCCCTATGAGGGGGCAAACAATACATCTTGGACAGAGCATCCTTTTGGTTCAATAGTAGCTTGAAATGGTAATATGTCAAAAACCACATATAACTAGCAAAACCAGTCAAAACTAATGAAACCCAATCGATTTTTTACGAACCCGGTTCTAATAAAACAATCGGTTTTTATTTTTTAGCAAATTAAAATGAAAAAACTGAAAATGTATCTTTCCAAATTCCAATCCCACTTTTTACGGCAAGGCTTTTCTACGCTCGGCGTATGCAACTGCTTAGGTCAAACCACATCAGCATCAGAAGTGATTTACACACACCCCCAAAAAGTGAAAATCACTTTCAGCACTAATGTTTCCGCCCTCTTGACCATCAGCTAACGGGGCGGTGGTTAGGGGTCAGTTTATAAAATCCTCACCACACTTTTCATTAATTATTTTATTTTATTTTTGTTATTTTTAAAATTAAAAAAAAAAAAAAAAAAAACCCAGTCATTAGCCTTCTAATACATTGTCATTTTTTTTGTATGTTATTACATTTTACTTATGGTTGAAGCAAACCATGGTTAGATCATATAAACAACAGTCGAATCTGGTTGGACTTGAATCATCCATCTTATCGGTTTAATGGTCGGTCCGGATCTCAAAACTATGGTTAAAAGACAAAAATCCATATTAAAATGCATGCTACAAAAATCTACAGAAAATTTTGTTATATTACATCTTTGTCCATTAAATAATATAGTTACTAAATCCAAAATAGTGTTCTGTCCAGTCGTTCGGCCCCTCACAAGAGAGTGTGGGCCCACACCCCTTGTGAGGGGGCGAATGGTGCATCCAAGACATAACGTTATTCAACAAAGTTTTTATTCAGACAACCCACACTCTCTTGTGAGGGGGCGAATGGTGCATCCAAGACATAACGTTATTCAACAAAGTTTTTATTCAGACAAAAGATCTAGTGTTCAAAAAATTGAAACCTTGTCACACCCATCTAAAGGTTTTTAAAGTTGTCAACCAATAGAGAGGTGCATGAGAGAATTTTAGGGATGTGGATGAGAGATTTGCAGAGCAAGAGAAACTAATACTACAAGCTCTCAATTGGTTGTCTAAAGTTAAAGTCATATAATAATTACAAATATAACAATACCCATTAGAATTTACTTCTGTTTTATTCTAACACAATGCCTAAAAAATAAAGTAAACATCAAAGTTCAAGCCTCTCACTTCATCCAAATCCAACAACATTGTGAGGGAATGCCATGTGCAAAATTTTGAACTCATCTAGATAAATAGCTGAATCTTACTACATAAGGAGATTGTGGCTTGGCGAATGCCTAGCAGCCCTTTTGGATCACGACGGAAGTTGCCATATGAAAGTTTACCAACTCATCCAAATATCTTTGCTAGACAATAAGTCTATCGAACTCTAACCTTGGTTACGAAGTAAAATGGGTTACAAAGTAAAATGGGAGGATCATGGAGTTGGGGATATGGGACTAGTAGCACAATTAAGCGATTAGGGTGCCCATCTATATATAATAATAATAAAAATGGGTTTCTCACTAGAGGGTGCCACGTTGTTGTTGACACACATTTTTTTTCTTTGAATTTTTAATTTAATAAATAAAAAATTCTTTCTCATCCTCCCTAAATAACTCTTTGGATCCTGTCTGGCCTCCTTATGGCCTCTTAGGACGTGTTTGCCCTAATATGCCGACAAGTCAAAAAAAAAAAAAAAAAGAGTACTGAAACCACCAATTTTGCTGGCCTTGTGTTTTTTGGTGATGTGTCGACTTGTTAGGCCAAACTGGGCCTAACACACTATAAAGAGGCTGGACAAGATCCAAACCGCAAAAAAAGTTATGTTTTACTCCTTTTAATCTTTTCTATCCCACATTTTTCCTTTTAGAAGTTTCTCTCCCTATTTTCTCCATAATACCCATGGATCGACATAACACATTATTACTATTAAGGGAATGGGAGTATCTAGGGGCAAATAATTGTTTTATTCGTTTGTATTTTATATGAGAGTTACAAAACTTAATTGCTCAACAAAGAGTTAAAGGGAAAGTAAAAAAAGATAAGGGGAACTGAAAATTTTAATCAATTGTATCTAGGTTCATCATTTTTTTCTTCTTCTGGATTTTACATGAGACTCAGTTACTTCACAAAGAGAGGGGAAAACAAAAGATGAGACTGAAATTCCTAATCCACTGTCGCAAGAAAAAAAATAATCAATATATTTTATTTAAGTTTAATCTTTGCTTTTGTATTTTTTTTTTTTTTTACTTTCCTAATCTTTTTACTATTTCTCTTTGAAGATTGGTTTATGCTTGCAACTAATTTGTTTAACCATATACGTATTTGATATTCAGCTAACAATTTTAAATATCCTTTGCATGTCAACATTAGCTTCTAATATTTGGTCAAGTAAACTGATTTCAATAGAGATAAGCCTATGTCTGTTTCATATCCGTTCGTAGGGGTGGAAATGTTTGACACAACCTGTGAATCCAACATGAACCCAATGCAAAATAAGTGGGTTAGGATTGAGTGTAACCGTGATTCAAGTCAAAGCATGTTAACCAATTTAGACATGATTTATAAATGGGTTAGGTTTGGGTTAACACATATAGTTGTATATCCTTAACTTGACATGACACGAATCTGATTCTGTTAACACGAATTACCACATAATCTGCAAATCCAACACCAAATAAGGATAAGGGTTGATGATAAATGTGTTTTGGGTCAAAGTGAGTCAACCCACTTTGATTCGATTAATAAATGGATCAAATTCGAGTTGAACCATATACTTATATTCCTTATCTCGGCATGACACGAGCCCAACCCGTCAACTTGCCACCTATGTTCATTCCCTTTATTTATCCCTAGGGATGAGAAAGAAAAAGGCAAAGGGTTTTGAAGTTTGGAGTTTCAGCCTAGAAATTTTCCAACTTGACGGCTGGTGCCAGCTGTGGCTCACACATGACTTTAACTGGATATTGGCTTGAGCAAATAACAAGCACCTTTTCAGATACCACGTGTAAGGAACTTGGCACGAAAGGAAGTGGCGTACTGTGTGACTCTGGAGGATTAATTGACTACAGAGTCTGTTAGATTGGCCCACAGGAGGGAATCTGAAAGGCGGCAATCAACCTCAGTCAATCCGTTGAGATAGTAACAATAAAAGAGAATTAAATGACACAAAAAAGGAAAGGATCTTCTATTCTTCTACTTCCAAACTTGTTTCTCTCTCTCCCTCGTATACCCACACCACAAACTGACACATAACATTCCTTTAATTTAGCATCTTTTTAGATTTTGAGCACTCGTGTTTTTTTTAGGCATTTAAGCCTATCCACCCATTTTTGTGGGTATCTACTTTTTCAATGGAGAAACGTTTCATATACCCCACTTTTGTGTGTGAGGAGATATGGGACAGACAAATTTGGGAATAGAAGATCCTTTAACAATTAATAATAGTAGATCCCGTGTAATTATGATGGTAATGGGAATGAATCATCTGTAAACCAAAATTGTGTGACCAATGTGTGATGTACACTACAAACTAACATGTTGCATTTTTTTTTATTTTGGATACTTATTTTTTGAATGGAAACAAATGTCCTGTGATGAAAAGTATTTGTCAGTCTACATGAATAACTGTAATAAGTTGTGTAGTGTTAAGGTTAAAAAGTGAAAATAAATGATCAATTGAAAATGTAGGTGTTTGAAAAGAATCCAAAATAGAAAAAACACAGCTTGTCAATCAGTGGGAGGAGGGTGTCAACGAGCTTAGCTTTGCCAAGCTCAGTTCAGGCTTGGTTCGTTTAGAATAAGACAGGCTTGAGATTAGCTCATCGGCCAGGCTCACCAAACTCAAAAGTCATTTAAACCATCTACTCTTAGAATGACATGTGTTGATCTGAAAAAGTGATTTCTCTAACATAACGAAATCAAACAATACATTTCTCAGTGTCTCCAGTTATCGTCTCTATTTTTTCCCTGAATCTTCTCTTCGTTTGCAGTGACAGAAACCGGCAAGAAAGAACAATGATATCGTATATAAAAAAGCAATGAATTAAAAAAAATCTCTTCAATAGATTACGGATGTGGGACGTCCCCAAAATTTTAACTATAAAAAATGCAATCCAAACCCTCAAGAGAATAGTCATGTTCACATTGCATACAATCCATCGCATGGCAGTACAACTATGAAAGAGTATCCTAATAGATCATGATTTTTGCCTAGCATTTAAGCGGATGGTTGGCCAATGATACAATGTTAGACTTGCAATTTAATTTAAAGTAATTAGAAAATACGAGAGAGAGAAAGAGAAAGAGAGAGAGAGAGAGATGGGTGTACGTGAAACTAGGGGTGGCAATTCGCGTTGGTGGGTCAGGTTCGTATTGTGTCAAGGTAGGGGTATAAGACTATTTTGCTCAACCCTAATCCGACCCATCTATTAATTGTGTCAAAGCAGGTCGACCTGTTTTGACCCAAAACACGTTTAGGGTCAACCTGAACCGCTAATTTCGTGTTGGGTCGTGTCGGGTTTGTAGGTTATGTGGTAATTTATTTTGGTGAATTGGGTTAGTCGGGTTCATGTCATGTCAAGGTAAGGGTATAAGACCATTTGGCTCAACCCTAATCCGACCCATTTATTAATCGTGTCAAAGCAGGTTGACCTGTTTTGACCCAAAAGACGTTTAGGGTCAACCCTAACCAGCTTATTTTTGTGTTGGGTCGTGTTGGATTCATGGGTCATGTCAAACATTGCCATCCCTACGTGAAACCTTACCTATAGGTGAGGGAAAGGTGAGGGAACACGTTCACGTAGGGGTGGAGCCAGGATTTTCACATAGGGAGGGCAAGCCAAAGGATTATGTGTGCTCCCTTAACAGGTGCCAACAGTAGACCCACAATTAGAAGGTAATATGTTACATCAAAAAAATGAAAAACACCCCTTCAAAATGTGTAAATCACTTTTTCAATGTGACGTGTCACCTGCTAGTTGTGGGCACACTATTGGCGGCAATTAAGGGGTGCACCTAATCCGAGGGCGAGGATTCTCCTGGATTTTAAATCATCTCCGGTCTCAATGGATAGGTACCATTCCATTAGCACTCAGTGCGTGACATGTGGTCTTACAAAGACTGTTTGAGCCAATACACAATGGTCAAAAGGAGGGTATTATGGTAAATATACAATTAATAAGTACTTGTATTTTTATTAATCAAAATAGATGCTCCGTCCAAGATACCAAGTGACTTCACATAGAATAAAATAGACAATGGTTGGATGAAATTTTAAATTCCCACCCATTTTATTCCAAATGAAATCACTTGGCACCCTGGACACTATCTGAACAGGAAATTTGTTCCCTTTATTAATATCTCTTTTGTCATCTTGAGCAGGAAAATTGAGTGGTACCAGTTCAGTCATATTGGAGTTGACGTGATCTAAATCTCTGGCAAGGTGGACCAACTGATTTTCAATCATGGGATGCTTACACATTAAGGGGCTAACTGATTTCAATGAGATGTAAAATTTGTGTGACCCTTCAATATTACAAGAGTACTCAACATTGTAGGGGGAGCAGCTGTCCTTGTCCTCCGTTACTCTTATGTAGCTCTGCCATTGCATCCACGAGAGGGAGTTCTTTGGTTGTTGATAACGACAATAAACAACGCCACAAGAGAAAAGCTATAACGACGAGAAGAAGAAAAGGGTAGATAAAAGGGTACAGATTTGGGTTAAAAAAATAATTTTTTATTGGCTTTTTTAAGAGGAAAAGAATTCACAAGATTATTTTACAACATTCAAAAAGCAAGATATGGACAGATTAAGTGTTATTTATATAAATTCATTAGTGAGCTGAGCTTACTAAAGCTTGGGTCAGGCTCATTTAGAAAATGAGCTCAAATTCAAGCTTGGTTCAGTGAGCTTAAAATAAGGATTAGGCTCGGTTCATGACAAGTTGGGTTGAGTTCAGCTCGTTGGCACCTCTAGTGATTTATAAGTTGACATGTGTTGAGGTTAAAAAGTCCAATAAATTGCTTAGTTAAAAAAGTTGGTGTCCAAAAGGAAACCAAATTAAAAAGCAGATCAAATCCCATGTCAATCAATGGCACATCTACAGAGATCTGTGACATCATAGACAATCATTCTTTTTTTCCATCACATATAACCATTCTCTTTTTTTGTAATTGACTTATGAGGCAACATACAAGGGGTTAGGGTTCATTCACTTTTGGATGTCCCATCACTCCCAAAAGTGAATGGGTCCCACCTCCTTGCGTTCTGCCTCACAGGGCATCACACAAGAGGGCGTTGCAAAGGATATCAACCTTTTGTCTATGAAGAATGATTGTCTGTGTTGACACAGACCTCTGTAGACATGCCATTGATTGGTACATGATGTATTTTTGAAATTAGTCTTTTTTTTTTACTGTCTACTTTTTCAACCGAACACTTATTTAGATGTTTTTACCCCTCCCAAAACAACACATGTCAGCTTATAATTCATCATTGACACAACAGAGACTTCTCATCACGGAACATTTGCTGGGTTTGTGGTTTTGTATTTTTTCTTCATGTTACGAAAAAGATATAACAAAATTTTGTTACAGCTGTCACCCAGACTGCAGGTGTTGCTCATCACTTAAGCTATCATCCGTAATACTCATTCAACTTTCTCTTATTATGAAGAGAGAAGATTCATCCCCTGTGACACTCATGATGTTGACTAGCCATCCCGTGGTGATGGTTACCAGGTAGTGGTTTTGCTACATAGGATCCCACTCGGGTGATTGTGGGATTCCCCCTTGGGAAGATGAGATTGGATCCGGCAGAAACTGAATAGGGTGTTATAAAATTTGATAGAGTGCCTGTTGTTCTGCCACGGTTTACGGAATCACACTTAGTTTGCGTCGTAAAGGATAAGGATGTGAAGAACAAGTTGGTAAAGCCTGCGGGGGCTCATACCACAGACCTGGTTCGAAACCTATCTTCATTTTTAATCACTAAACACTGACCCGCTTGCTTATGAAAAAAGAAAAAAAAAAAAAAAGTAGGGATAAGGTTGCACCAAGCACAAAGGGTTGGTCTATCCCAAACCCAGCCCAACCCAGCCTGCAAATTGGCCTAAAAAAGGTTAGGTCAAGGCTAAGCTCGATAGGATATGGATCCAAGATGAGCTCAAACATTTGTTAGGGTTAAGCCCGGGCCCAATGCAAAAGCCCGAACATATTTAGGAATAATATTATACATTGTTTGGAGCTTTGATGTATTTGCTTCACCATTCAAATAATTACATACAAGAAAAACTGGATATATATTAGAGGAACATTTAAATCCGTTATTTATTGTATCATAGTTCTCTATTTACTAACTATTATTGGGCTTCCACCTTCATGGGAAATTGAAAATGCAATCATGTAAAGATAAACTAAAGCTAATCTTGCGTGAGCTATGGGCCAGCCTGAGGCCCGATAAAATAATAAGAGCCAGACTAGGACTTAAAGTTATCAAAAAATTTGGGCCCAGCCCTGACCTGATTCTACAATTACTATAGTAGACTGAACCCACACTTATCATGGTTCGGCCTGAGCCAGGTCCATTTTCACCTTAATAAAGGATCAAAAGTCTTGTGGTCGAATTCCTCTAGCAGTTCCCCATATTATATGTGATGTTTACATGCCCAAGTGGCCTTAGCCTCTCTCTTTCTCTCTCTCTCTCTCTCTCTCTCTCCTTCCTTCTCCTTTCTTCCTCTCTTTGCTCTTCCCGCCGGTGGCTTTGCAAACGAAAGTAGGTACAAGGTTTTTTTTTTTTTTATCCTCGTGGTTTTTATCAACTAACAGGGTTTCACTTCCCCCTTCTTCCTTATACATCGTTGAGTTTCTATTTTCTTTTTTTGTTTTTTAGCAACTTCTTCTCTAGCTTCCTCGCTGGGTCGACTGAAACACGCCCCTTCTTTCTCTTTTTTTTTTTTCTAAAATACCCTAAAAGTCTGGGGTATTACACAAATCCCACTGGAAATTGACAACTTGACTAATCTTGGAGTTATATGATTCACTCATTGTCACCTCATGTGTCATATTCTAGACACTCTCCCCCTTCTTAAAAGTCTTAAAAAACCTTTGGACTCATCGATGAAAAATCTCAACAGGCCAATTCCAAAATCATTTACTAAGGCTGCGTTTGGCAGCCACTTGTAATGAAATCATTTTATTTGAGTTTCCCAAGGCTATTGTAGTCACAATGGAATATTTTGTAATGAACTCATTCAGATTTGGAATGATTTATTCTTTGATAACATAAGTTATTTCATTTTATAAAAAACATAAGAAGACTTCATTTCTAATTGTAGTTAATAAATCAGTGTAAATTTAAATGACTTCATTAAGAACCATTACCTCATGGCTACAAACAGTGGTGGAGTCACATGGGAGGCAAGAGGGGCCATGGTCTCATCAAACTTTTGAAAAACCCCTTACCTATGCCATTAGGTAAAGGGAGTAAACGTTCTGTCCAGGATTTTGTATGTCCTATCATGTCCTCTATCACGGGCTGACACGTGATTTTTTTTTATTTAATTTGGTGCCTCTTTTAAATGAAGAGTAAATGTTCATTTGAACACATTTTTAACCATTTTAACCCTATACACCTCATATTTATGGGTACCTATTTTTTCATTTGAAAACCATTTTTACAGTTGTAACCCAATGCATTGCCTTTGTGCATAGGACACAATTGGACAAACAAAATCCTGGAAAAAACATTTGTTCCCTTAGGAAAAACCAATATATGTTGAGTTGAATGGTCTTTTATTCTCATATAGTTTGCACTCTTCCATTTTAAACAAAAAGTTTATTGATAAATAATTGATTAAAAGTAGTAATAGCAATAATATCCATATCACGATATAAAAGATATCATAATCGTGAATGTATATAGATTAATCAATCCTCTATTTTACCAACAAAAAAAAAAAAAAAATTACAAAAGTACATATATGTATGTACATGCATGCTCCTCGATATTTCTACTTTTTCAAAAGAGCCCCTCGCATTGCATAACTTGGCTTGCCATTATTTGAGTTTGAGCTCAAATATTTTTTTTATGAGCTTATCCTGAAACTCAAGACTAGTTCATTGCACTAAACAAGTATGAGGTGAATTATAATGGACTTGGTTCACTATAAGCTCGGACTATTTAAATAATTATACATAATATATTTTAAAAAATTAATTTAGTAAATCTTAATACCAAGTTTCTTTTTTAATTTTAATGATTTTAGATATAGTATTTGTGGGGTTATATATTTGACTTATCACAATTTGAGCTGAAGTGAGCAAAGCTAAGTTGAGTTGAGCTTGAGCCTAGCCCTGGCCTTGACAAGTTCTTAAAAAGCCAAGTTTAAGTTCGATTCATCTCTTATAAGCTAAAATTAAAATGATCTTAGTTTGGATTAGCTCAACTCGTTTATAAAATTGGTAATATCTATTATTGGGGGGAGGGACCCTTTGTCCATTTGGCTCCATCTACAATATTTAAACTCATTGACTAACTAACAAAGATTGAGCCCACCAAAGCCACTAAGGGTGTCAAATGCATAGGTTTTGGGTTTTGTTTATATGATACACAATCATGCGGAATAAGATTCATGAAAATACTGGGGATACTAAATGTTGCATTACTGTTAATGAAGCACGTGATGAGTCTAAGAGAAAACAAATGGTTCTTGTTTTGAGATTTGTTGACCAAGATGATTTTATGCAAGAACACTTCTTTAATTTTTCTCATGTTAAAGATAAATCGACATTAACTCTTAAGAATGAAATATTTATCATTCTTTCTTGTTGTAGTCTTAACATTATAAATATTCATAGATAAGGATATAATGGTTCAAGCAATATGCGTAGGCACTTTTTGTCTGATATATATATTTATTGGGCTATAAAATACTTCATTGCATCTTGAATTGTGTTTATAATATTTTTTTTGTACTAATATAGATAGCAGAATACATAATATATATAGAATAAAAAAAATTAATCATCATAGTTTTAATTTGCCCCCTCCCCCTAAAGATTTATTCCTGTCTTTGCCATTGGCTACAAATGCCTTGAGAAAATTAAAAAATGATTACATTATAGGTAGTTGCCAAACAGGCTATAAACTTTCAAGTGTCATGTAGATTGAGCTTTACAACAATTCTTTGTCCCATAGGTTCCCAGCTAGAATGTCTAAGATGAAGGCATTGCAGAGACTGGATGCTTTGATGAACCAGTTGGAAGGAAAAAATCTCAATAACTTATGGGCGTTATTGCTTGGGTAGGGGTGGACATGGGCC
>JAOXJP010070961.1:5085-15302 GCA_025762735.1 Platanus orientalis
AGCACTTTTCAGCACTGATGTGTCCGCACCTTAGTGCCATTTGCACAAAATTCATTTCTACCTAATCTTCTTCGTTTTTTGTTTGATAACCAATAGCATCTGGGCTGATGGACACACAATTATGGGGACATTTTTCAAAAGATGCCCCTAATGTAGGACCAATGATTTGGCATATAATATGAACCAACCCAATGGGGGAGGGTAGTGAGGGGCGATATCTTAGGGGTGATATCCTATGCGATAGGCTTCTAATGCGCCATCCTAAGCCACCAATGGAGTTGCGCCACGTTGCTTTTGCTTGAAACGGCCAGGAAACGTCCATTTGCAGCTTAAATTTATTTTATTATAATAATAAAATAATATTAATTTCAAATCTTCGTTTCTCCAAAGATGAAAGGGAAAAACGGGTTGGGGGTTTTCCTTCTTGCCTGAGTTCTGACACGCATCTTCATCAATCTGAGACGGAACGAGGCGCCGTCCTCTTGCCTGAGCTTTGGAGATCCTGATATTGAATGTAAACCTTGCCATGAGACGGAGCAGAGGTGAAGATGTGGTCTCCTTGATGCCATCGTCATCAGCTTCCAAGTCTTCCCTTCCAACGACGAGCCTGGCTCTGGATTTGAATGCAAGCCAACCTTCTGACTGGTTGATTCGTCCTCAAAACTAGAGTCAAAATATAAAATTTATGAATTGTAGCCCAACCCGCGTTTGTCTCAGTGAATTTGCTTCTTAAACCTTTAATAAATATCATCATTTGGGATGTAGTTTTGTAATCTGTTCTTGTTTTGTAATATGTTCTAAATCGTGTAAGTATACAATGGTTGGTTCAGTTCTCATATAAAGGTTTAGTTGTAGATGCTTTTACTTCTGAAACAATCAAACAACTAGTAAGAAAAAAGAAAAAAGAGGCAAGCATCGATGCTTGTATAGGGTGGGAATTCTGAGATATGCAAGAGCTATGATGAATCATGAATGAACATTGTAATTTATTAATCAACCTCAACAAGGATCGCATGGCTTGAGTTCATGTCGAAAGAGGTCGTCTACGTGCACTTAATGGAGCTCTTTGAGTGTTCCTCCGTGATCTCCATGGTCCACAAGGCTCGTAATAACTGCCTTCCGTTATGGAACAAGAGGCACCACCCTTGGTTAGCTTGGCCACATCAAGAGAAATAGAAGTGGAAGGAGAGAGAAACAGAGAGAAGCAAGAAAGATGCAAATGAAGAGAGAGAAATGGAGGGGGCAGGCCGGCAGGGAGAGAGTTACCATGGGGCTGCTGCGTGGCTAGAGCTTTGCCGGAGAAATCAACAACCGGATTGCCCGAGAAAAATTCAAACCAAACAAAATCAGACCCAACATTCCGATCACAGTAGCGTCTGCACTTCCTGTCTCTGTGAACGCCTCTTCCTTCTCATCGCCACCCAAGTCCGATGACAAGCCCAAGCCCGAGCAGAGGTAGATCGCCAGAAATCTGACGGAGAAAAAGTCCAGTTCACTGCTGGACAAATTTTAAGGGAACAAATTTTCGGCAAGAGGAAAAGAAAGGGGGTGACCCTAGGGTTTCCTTCCTCGGGAAAAAGAGAGAAAAAAAAAAGGGAAAGAGGGGCGATCGGGGAAGGAGAAAGGGCCCACTTGGAATTATATTTAATAAAATATTATTAAAATGTGAGCGGAGCACTCTGACGGACTCTTTTCTGTGTCTGTTTTTTTGTTCATACTTGATGTCACGCGTCCCACCCGCATTGATGGCTTTCTCCTGGCACAATTAAGGCCCGTCGCAGAGGATATCGCCCCCGGAAAACTAGGGGGAGGGTTGGACACGTTTAATTGTTAATTGGTGCGAGTTGCAGCGACTTTTGTACTGTCTCTCTGGATTGTTTGTGGCCAGAAAATAAAAATAAAAAGGCCAAAGGCAGCAGCAGCAGCAGGCTAATAGCTCGGGACAGCGGAGAATCGGAGGGAGCGAATCAGAATTCAGAAAATTATTCAGAGAAGATGGGGGAGGAAGTCCTTTTCCTTGGCTTTCCTTTCTATACATCTTGTTAACAATCGATAACATACAAATATTTACCAAAAAAAAAAAAAAAAAAAATCTAAAAAGTTAGAAAGAGAAGAGCGCAGAAAGAATCCTTGCTATGCTGCCCCTCTCGTCTCCTTGTTCACAGCCACATATCTTATAATCCTTTTTTTTTTTTTTTTTAAAAAATAAAAATAAAAATAAAAAAGAGGTCAGAAATCTACTTATCTATCACTTATAATAATAGCTTCCTTCCATCACAACCACCAATCCCGTAATACTTTCTTTCCTGCTGTCTCTCGGACGAGAAAGTCCCACGCAAGCAACCTACTGTTTGGTTTCGTTGGTTGGTTAAAGAAGGTGGAAGAGGAAATATTATTATTATTATTATTATTTTTTAATTTAATCCAAAGCTGTTTCTTCTTGTTTTTGGGAGTGGTGGTGAAGCGAAGCGGGTGTTGGAATTTGGAAATGGAGGCGTCGTGCTTCTGCTACGGCGTCTCCTTCGCTTCCACTTCAAAGCCATCATCTACCTTGTATTTGTCTTCGTTCCGTTCCATCCGTTTATTCAGGGACAGGGACGCTCATTCCTTCTCTTCTTTGGGATTTCAACTATTCATCCACAATAGTAACAATAGCAGTAAGAGCAGCAGCAGCAGCAGTAGCCGCGCCAGAATCGATAAGAGGAATAATGTAAGCATTACCACAATCTCCTCTCCAACTACTAGTGTTTCTTCCCAATCATCATCGTCTCAGCCGAGACAGCTGCTCCAGCTTGTCTCAGACAAGGAGGATAAGAACAAGAAGAACAAGGACAAGGCCCAAGAAGGGGCTCCTGTCAGCGTTCGGAGTCTGTATCAGAACGGAGACCCGCTGGGACGGAGGGATCTGGGGAAAAGCGTGGTGAGGTGGATATCCCAGGGGATGAGGGCCATGGCCTCTGATTTCTGTTCCGCCGAGATCCAGGGAGAATTTGGTGACATCAGGCAGCGCATGGGGCCGGGCCTCACCTTTGTCATCCAAGCCCAGCCTTACCTCAACGCCATTCCAATGCCTCTCGGTCTGGAAGCCCTCTGCTTGAAGGCCTGCACTCATTATCCTACACTCTTCGACCACTTCCAGAGGGAATTGAGGGACGTTCTCCAGGATCTCCAACGCAATTTACAGGTTGATGATTGGCGCAACACCCAATCCTGGAAGCTATTCAAGGAGCTTGCCAATTCAGGTTTTCTCTCTCTCTGTCTCTCTCTCTTTCCAACTTTTTTTTTTTTACGGATTTTCTCCTGAGCTTGCTTAATAATAGGAGGTGAGGTGGTGTCATGCATTCATTATTCACAGCTCAGCATCGGGCGATTGCGCGAAAGCTTCCCCTCCCTAACTCTCTGCGTAGTGGGCTTGGTATGAAGCTTGACAAGGCCAAGGCAATACAGAGCCGGATTGACGACTTTGCCAAACACATGTCAGACCTCCTTCGCATCGAAAGGGATGCAGAGTTGGAATTTACTCAGGAAGAGTTGGATGCTGTTCCCACACCTGATGAGAATTCCGATTCATCTAAGCCCATTGAGTTCTTGGTCAGCCACGGTCAGGCTCAGCAAGAGCTTTGTGACACCATTTGCAATTTGAATGCAGTCAGCTCTTCTACAGGTGACTCACTCTGACTCTTCACTTCAACACCTACCCTATATGCTTTCTCCATTTCATTTAAGAAATACCTACCTCTCTAAATGACTTCAACTTTTTATGTCTTCAGGCTTAGGGGGGATGCATTTGGTTTTGTTCAGGGTCGAAGGGAACCATCGATTGCCACCCACTACACTCTCTCCCGGAGACATGGTCTGTGTCAGAACGTGTGATAGCAGGGGTGCTGGTGCAACTTCTTGCTTGCAAGGCTTCGTTAACAACCTAGGAGAGGATGGGTGTAGCATCAGTGTAGCTTTGGGGTCTCGCCATGGTGATCCCACCTTTTCTAAGCTCTTTGGCAAGAGTGTGCGAATTGATAGAATCCATGGATTGGCTGATGTGCTTACATATGAGGTATGGATGATAAGGTTCTATATAATTTACCTTTCACAGTTTATTTGTCAAAATAAGCTGAGGTATGAGTTGTCTTGCGATGTTTCTACTTGAAACTAATCTTCATCGGATCTATATGTCAAATTGTCTTACATTGTTCTGGTTCAATTCTTTCCTGTTCGCAATTTTGATACACATGCACGATGGGTTGTACTTGTTTTGATTTCCTGTTCCCAAATTGTCATACAACCTCTCTCACCATATTTGGCAAAGACATGAGCAGCAGAGTTTTCCTACCTGTCTTTTAATATACTACAAATGAATGGTATCAAAAGAAAGGGAGTGCTTTTGCAATCCTTTAAAATGTGCCTGATAGACAAAAGGTTGTGAGAGGACAGTCCATTCATATGATGATATTGGAGGTGTCTTCTCCAATAATGATATGATCTGAGATCGAGAACAAGAGCTTACCAAAGGCCCAGCCAGGCTGCTTTAGTTTGATTCTGCTGGAGAGTTAGAAGGGCTGCTATTTTCTATTGCCATCAAAATATTTCCTTTCTCATCCTTTAACAATTACCTCAAGGACCGATGTCCTAGATTGGACTCGAAAAGATCCATCAAAATTAATCTTGAAAAAACCATGAGAAAGGGGCTTCCATCTAGGACACTCCATGAGAGAATTCTTGTGATGAACTGATGGAGCTGCTGCAGGTTGAGATTCTATCTCTGTGGGGTCCTGAAGTAACTGTTGGACAATGTAATATTTTTTTTGGAAATTAAAATTAACTGTCTCAAAAAAAGAAAAAAAAACAAAAAAACTACATTGGGTTGATAATGATATATATATTTTTTATGGATGGTTTCTCTTTTAGGGAGCACATTTACAAGCTTTCCAAAATAAATATTTGTTTTTGGGAGGGATATTGATGTTGAAGTTCATGTTTGCAGTTAGTAGTTCTCATGTTTATGGGTATGATTGTGATTACATGGATGCATGGGGTTATCTTAGTCCAGTTTGTATTTGTATTGTTCTTTTTTTTTTTAGAATGTATTTGTATTGTTCTTGTTTTGGTGTACCATTCATATACAATATATCATATATATAAAGTCGGCCCGGATCCTCTCCTGATCATTAAAACTTCTGTTAACGTTCTTCAAATTCTGGTGGTCTACATCTTAGTCCAGTGATGGTTTTTTTTTTCTTCCAGATTTCAGTAAATCTTGATTTTAGGTGATTTATCATGGTGGCTTGGAAGTTTTTTGAATTCGAATGGTAACACTTTCTAGTCGTTTTCGCATGAAAACTCAGATCTGACTTCATGGACTCGCGAAATTTTGTGGGGAATTTTTTTTGAGGTTGTGATGCACAACACAAGCTCTGATACCAAAATTGATGCAGCACCAGCTTTGGAAGGGGCTGTTTGCCTGCTGGTTATGGGGTCTTGTGGGATAAATCAGCAAGTGATCAGGATTGATATAGCAGGGTTTAATGGGAATGGATCTGGGCAGAATATAGGGCCTGCTGGACCATACACAGGGTATAGATAACAGTACTTAAAAGCTTTAAATCTGGGACTGAAACCAGAGGCAGGTTTACGGGAAACAGAGGCTAAAATCTGGTATTAATAGGGCTGTTGATCAGGAGTTAGTTAAGTCCAGAATTGGGTTTAGATATAGGCTAAACAGGACCAACAGATAGGGCAATTTGGGTTAAAGATTAAAATTGTAACAGGGTTGTAATGAGGACACTTGTGGGCTTCTAGGCTAGGGTAGGCAATGTTGGTATGGGTTCAGATCTGGGACTGATACATCAAGGTGTATAGGACAATAAGAAGGGACTAAAACAGGCCTTAAAGGGAGATGGATCTCAACATCATAGTGGACTGATAAAGAAGGTAGGACAGGGGCTGTAGAATAAGGTTTGATTTAAGGGGGCAAACAGTAGTGAGCACAGTTGTGTTTGGAATAAAGGGGAAGGAAACAAGGGTAATACAATCAGAATTCTAACTTGTAAATTTTAAAACAACTCCAGAATATTCTGTGGGGCTGCAGCAAGGCTAATAATGATTGGGTTTTGTGTTTCAGATTTTCAAAACAGTAGGGAAACTGAAGATCAAGGTGCCGCAGGTTATTAAGACTGAAGGGACTGGGCTTTCTTTAAGAAAACATTATGGGAATGTAGGGGAAGTGGCTGCAAGTTAGGGAAGTTATGATTTGGGGTTTCTTGAAGAAAAAAACAGAAAAGAATGGGTTCTTGAATTGCCACAAACCTTGGGTAAAGGAGGAATAGGGTTTGGGAGATGAGAAACAGTGGGGAAAAGATGATGGAGGTTTGATTCAAGTTTGGAGTACAAGAAACACAATCAAGAAAGTTTCTTGATGGTTCTTGCAGAGACTTTAGTGGCTGAAATATAACAGCAAATAATAACAAGAAATAAAGAGAAAGAAGAAGAAAGTAAAAACAAGAAGAAGGAAGAAAGATAATAAATAGTACCTGTTGGAGTAATCCCTACCCCACAACCTTGGTAATCCCTACTTAGGGTTTCAAGCCAAGGCACAAGACTTGAAGAGGAGTAGTCCCACTCATGAAGAATAATACCAGAAAACTTTTTTATTTCATTCATCCATGTTGAGTACAATTGGGGACTCACTTATTTAAAGACTCAATTTCAAAATTAAAAGAAACTACCCTAAATAGAAACCTAGATCTGAAGACTCTTATTAGTAGACTTTCCTAAAAAAATAGAAGCTATAACAGCCAAATCGTGTGGCTCTCTCAAGGCTGTCGACCACTTCAATTTTGAATTGCATGCCGTTGACTCTTATGCCCAAAAAAAAAATTTAAAATGCCACTATGTCCTAAACTCTAATAATGCATAAAACATTAACTAAAACAGTAAAAACACTTAAATAAAGGACTCAAACAACAGATAAACTTCTCTCTTGATGTAGCAAAGAGGTTCCCCTATGTGCCTTCTCGTGTGGACCCCACCAAGTCACGTGTGGGTTCCACATGGCCTTCAACATCTGCATTAGGTTGATCAGTCTTTTCTGACCCTTGACTATGTAAGGATTATTATGGAAAAATCTTAGCTTATTTGATTGATATTTGAGGTGCTAGTGAGCAAAATACCAGGGCATTCTTACTGCCCAGCCCTATTTTGTTTTGTTTTGTATTTTTTTTTTCTGGTCTATTTTGACTTGTAGTGACCTATTGTGCAATGTATGCTGAATTTGGTGGCTATCTTCTAATTCATAGGGTTTGTGGTGAATAATCGTAGGTTATGGTGTGCTTAGTCAGTGTGCAAAGCCATTGGGAGCAGTTTTGTGCCCTATGTGTGAAAGCCCCATTTGTTATAGTGGGGTTTGATTGATACTAATTGAGTTGTAGTGTCACTTATTTCTATTGTTTCTCTTTTGCATTGGCATATACAAGGGGTACATCAAAAGAGTAGAAGTTTGTTTTGAATTGGGACAAATTTGGGTCAGATTCGAATACTTTCCATTTTTGGCACTGGTGGGACCCACATATGGCCCTAGTGGGGTCCACATGTGAGGATACTCAAGTGGGACATGTTAGGGGACTGTTTGGTACCCTTTTGATTGATTTATTTTGGATTTTGACGGTTATTCTTGTAATTGACAGATTTGGGACATAAGAGGTATTCTTATTTTTGTTTTTGGGCATAAGGGAGAAGAATCACTTTTAAGGGGCTTTTAGGGATTTACTAGGGTGGACAACTGGTTAGTGTTTATGGGCCTTTAGATTAGTTTTTATTTAATGGTTGTGATTGTAATAAGCGTTCTAACCCTAGGGACTCTTTTATATAAGAGCCTATTCTTATTTTTATGAGATTTGATGAATGAAATTAAGAAAATTTTCTGCTCTAATTGCTCACACAATTTTGGGTGTGTGTTCTAAGAATCCTCTCTCTTAGAGATCCTAAGTGGGATTGCTAGGGTTAGAAAGTGGGAATGCTTTCATGAGGTATCTCTTTCTCTTTATCTCTTCTCTTTTAATTTTCTGGTTCTATGAATTCCCTTTTTGCTGCCAACCATCACCTTATCTCCATACACTTCCAAACATCCCCATCTTTATCCATCTTCATCTCTATCACTTCCTACATCACTCCCATACAACTGGCCACGTCTCAATTCCTTGTTTTTGCATCATTGAATCACCAAACTCCTTCTCAACCTCCCTACGTCAATCGGCTGTCAATAACCCAGAATTTGTTTATTACTTTCATAAAGAAAAGTTGATCCTCCTTGCTGCCAGGATTTTTCCAGCGACCATTATTGTTGTGTTTAAGTCTTTTTATATATAGAACCATCCTCCTTAACCTGCAGCTACCTAAGAATACCCAACCCTGTTGTTCTTGATACAAAAGATCAAAACCCATTCTTTCTAATCCCTGCAGCAGCAACTCATGATGTTGAGTCTGCCATAACACTTCCCTATTGAAAGCAACAGTTGCTGGTAAATTACTGGACTTGATACTAACAATCTGACACCTTGATGGGCTAATCGTGGATGCCTTCAGAACCTATCCAGGGTGCTGATTTTATCGGTTCATCACTTCTTGCCTACAATCTGTTTGATAGTAGACCTGAGAGCCGACTTATGTAAGGATTACTTTTTTATAGTGGCTGCATCGGATTTTGGACTGTTCTGTGACTTGTGCTGCATCAGGGAGATAATCCCAAACCGCTTTGGGAATCTCCTCCATATCTGTTAAGTATCGGCTGGAGATTAAGTTTCTACAGACATGTAGGAAAATCCACACCATCCCCATATGATCAAGGAAGGAGCTCCACAATTGACGAGTTTATACACAGTATATAAACAAGTGGTCCTACCGATTCTTCCTTTGAATAACACATTACACATCTGTTTGCTAAATTCCACCATCTTCTTTTCTAGTGGTCTGTTGTGAGAATTTTATCCAAGACAAAATTCCACCCTGATGCAGCATGCATATGGACTAGTGGGTGTGTGCATAGAGGATTCAGACATAAAATTAATAGAAATAATGGCAAAGCATAAGCAAGATTCCTACTTACACATCCTCACACTAATTCAGGTTAAGATTTAGTAAGTTCCATAAGCCTGGTAGAATTTCAAAAACCTATAAAGTAATAGACAAAACAAAAGCTAAATTAAATGCATGAATTCAATTGAAATAGAAAATTAACCCCCAAAGTAGAGATGCTGTCCAGAAAAATTCAGAGTGGTATAAAGTAATGAAAACCATGGGAAACAGGGCAATTGTCAGAGAAATAACATAAGGGAACAAAGAGGTGGATTGGGGTTCATTAGCTGTAGATAGAAATAGGCTTAGGGAATGTCGAACTTCAGATTTCTCAGTCACAGTTACATAGAATCATCAAGCATCTCAGTCATTAGCCTATCCGTATAAAACCACTTGTCAAACTACCTCTTAGAATTCAAAAGAGCACTAAAAATAAATCATATATATACCTGGAAGCTGTTGTGTTTCTCTTATAAAGCCTGCTAGGGTAAAGGATGAATCAATCTTTAAAACAATTTGAGTGTAGTATGCTGTCAAAACTGAAATACTGAATGTCCAGGCCAAAAAATCCTTCATGCCAATTGAAACATCCAGTGATGAACTTTCCACTAGGGTGATGACTTTCAGTTGGTTGTAAACTTCATTGGAGTCGTCCAAGAGTGTATAAACTCCTACCAAAAGCTTTTACTCGGACTCCTACAGATTAAGGAGTATGATCTAATCTCCCACAAATGCAAAATACCCTATTTTCACGCCGCTTATATAATCTCCTAGCTGGATAGTAGGCAAGAGAAGATTTTAGAGAGGTGCTTCAGCCCCAATAGGATCGTTTTAAGTGTATTTGAATCCTCCCAAAAGATTGATACCTAAATCCTAGTATTTAGGAGTAGGTATTGATTTTCATTAAATCACAAAACTCCCCTGTTTGACGTCTGCTGCTAGAAAACTCAAAGAAGAACCCAATTAGGTGGGGCCCTATGGGATGGGGCCCACCACTATAGATGTCGTACAAATACCCCCAACAAGCAAAAGAAGTATCGAAACCCAATTCCAACAGTTTAGAGGGTTGGAGTCCTTATGCGAAACCTTCAATAAAACTCTTTAAACAACGTTGTACTTCCCTTAGATGGATTAAACCTGTAGATGTAGCC
>JAOXJP010070972.1:0-15302 GCA_025762735.1 Platanus orientalis
CGGAAATCTGCTTTTCCTGATGTATTAGGATGGCATTAGGGGGTGGACACATCAGTGCTGAAAAGTGATAAGCACCCTCAAAAAGTGAAAGTCACTTTTAGGTACTGATACTCAGCCCCCTGATGTCATCCTAATACATCAGGAAAAACGAATTTCTGTACCTAATCCCAACCCGTCAACGAGAAGATCTTGCACTCTTCACGGTTGGATCAAGTCATCAAGTTCGTTCCGAACCAGAATAGGATCAGGTTCAGGGTTGGTTCATTATGATTAGCGTGAGGTCGGCTCAGACTCAGTTTGCTTTGCCAAACTCAAGCTAATAACTTCAGCTGAATCTTAAGGTCCAATAGCCTATAATCCAAATTTGCTCTTAGATAGAACTGGATGAAACAGGCCCAACCATAGTTTTGAGAATCAGATTGACCATTAAACCAGTACCAGATTCGACCATAAGTTTACATGATCTAACCACGGTTTATATCAAACATAAATAAAATACCAAAAAACATAAAACAATTCATAATGCTTTAGAAAGGCCTTGGATTAGGTGCAAACCCAAGGTCAGCTGAAGGTCAGATTGGCATCAGGGGCTGAAAAATTGGCGCCTTGGAAAAAGTGATTTACACTTTTTGAGGGATGCTTTTTTTTTTCTTCTTAATTTGTTAAAAATGAGAACCGGTTGGTTTTATTAGAACTGGGTTGGTAAATAATTCACCATTTTTTAAACCGGTTTTGCTTGACATATGCAATTATTGATAGATCACGAATTTAAGCTTTTATAGAACCAGTCAAACCAGGTTGAACCATCCAATCCAATTTCAAAACTGTGGGCCCAACAACCCATACTATAATAATCTCTCCCGAGCTGAGCTGAGATTTTAACAAGATGAACCAAGTCCAAATCCTCTACAGTAAATTAAAATACATTAAGGTGCAACTATTATCAAAATCCAACATATTCAGAAAAAAATTGCATATATACCACGCTGTAGACACTTGTTGCACGTTAATAGATTTCTAACTTAATGTAAAATATCCTTAGTTTACTGAACCTAGTGAAACTTTACTGACTCACTTAGCTAAACCAGCTGGAATTGGAAGTCCAGATCAGTTCTTACAAGCTTCAAACAAGGCTAGAGCTCCGCTCATAACAAGTTGAGCCATGCTCAGCTCATTGAAAGCCCCAACTCTAGCATATGTGTATCGTAGAATGATTAGAATGAACATGGGTATGGTGCTATCGAGCTGTTTACTGTGGTATAGGATGTAGTCAAATAACAATCCTTCCTATCTTGTATTACCCTAATTGCTCTCTGATTTTAATCGAACAGTTAGCAACCTTGATTTACATGCACATATGCTTTCTTAATCATTGCCCTTTCATAAATACAAGGACATTTTTTAATCATTAGTTACCCCCCAAAACCAAATTAAAATAAGGATGTTTTACCTAAAAATTACTTAACTTTGTCATATTTTCCAAACTATTCTCAATTTAAAGATATCTTCTAATACTAGAAACTTTGACATAATTATACATATGCCTATCATGCAAAATGATAAAAGTGCCCTAAACCAAAGGCAACTTTGGAGATAGAAGAATCATTTATTTAAATATTATGAATCATATGAGGTAATGGGTTGGGACTTGAGATTTGAAACGATTAAATTTACTTTAATGGTCAGTGACATAAACTGGGTCTCCTTTCTGATAGAAGATGATTGAATTCACTTTTGAAGGTCACTTTGTTGGTATGCCTTGTTATATTGTCTTGTGGCGTACGTGGACCATTATAGAAGACTGGTTCTATGGTTGACAGCTTGATAGCATCGTATCCTTGTCATTTAGCTTGGACTTGATTGATGTGTTGGACAATTGATTAGTGTACCCTAATTAAATAACAGATTTTGGAGGTTTAACACAATTAAAACAAACGTGGAGATTGGTGTGTGTGTGTGGATTAAATTAGAAACCACTAGCCAATGGCTTTAAGAAATTTGTCTAGCCTTACTTTTAGTAAAGTTTATAAGCCCTACTAATTTCGAGAATAAGAGCCTGGAAAGTTCTTGTTTTAGGAAAGGAGGAAAGTATCTCATTGGGAGAGTGTTATTCTTATTAAAGGGTGCATATGTACGAGCATTTTTGTCTCTTTTATTTCGTGTTTTTATTTATTTTTATTGTCTTTACCCATAAAAAGTAGACCTATCATACCATGATCCACATTAATCTTGTATTTATTAACCTTTACTACTTTTCGCTTTTCTTTCTTTCTTTCTTTCTTTTGGTTGTCATTACCCTATGACTGCACTTTTTGCTCAACAACTAATATCAGAGCTAGATTAGGGTTTTATGGTGGCTGAACAAGTTTTTAAAATGAAAGATTCGATGAAAAGAGCAACTTTGACTTGTGACACATTGAAGTTTAAGATTTCCTAATTAGAAGGGTTTGCACAAGACCATGCAAAGGAAGGCAAAGAAACTTGTAAAAAAAAATCAAAGGATGAATGGAGAGATTGTTACTTTGACATTTAAGGGTTGTTTACTAATCCATGTTGGACAATTGATTAATGCACCTCCTAGGGTGTAGTGGTGAAGACAAATCATAAAGTAATATTGGAGGTTAGATTCTATTTTGGACAAGGTAAAAAAATGTTATTTGTGTATGTGTGTGTGGCTTAAATTAGAAAACCACATTTTTTTTAGAGCGAAGTTGTATAGCCTTGCCCTTTCTAAAGGTCATAAACCTTACTAATTTGAACAATTAATGTTATAATTAGGAGAGTTTTCTGGTCAGAACTTATTTCGAAGAAAAGATGGGGTGACAAGGAGTTACAACTAACAAGTGTATCTAGATAAATACAAAGGGGTTATTCATGCCCTATGGATTCATGGTGTTTATACATATTTGAAATCCACCAGTAAAATAAAAACACGTGGAGATGAGTGACAATAAGCAAAGTAGTTACACAAGCAAGCCATGCGGGACAGAAGGAGGGCCCCACCAATACTAGACTAAGGAATATGTGACCCAGTTAGTGAACGATGTGGCCCACGATTTAACCGAAAAAAACTGTTAGATAACGAACATGGAAGAGCAATTGCAGCATCGTTGACAGACTTCTAAAATAAAGAGAAACAGTGAATTGTTAAGGACATCTCTCAATCATTATCAACAGATCTACATCTTATTAGTAGTTGTAGCTTTAGGTTAGGCTTAGTGGTAGTTAATTCCTGTGGTGACTCGAATCCCTTATCTCTAGTGATTTGATTACACTGTAAACCCAGATTCAACAAATTTTTCCAGGAGAAGGACAATGACTAATCTGTGTTATTCATAGAACCAGATTCAACGAAGTTCTTTCACAGAGAAGGACATCTGCTAATCTGACTTGTTCACAAAATTAGATTTCACGAGGTGCTTCTAAGAGAAGAGTAGCAGATAATCTGCTTTTACTCGAAGGATCAGATTCAACGAGGCCTTCCCCATTTCGAGAGGATAGACAACAACTAATCTGTTAATCAAAGGTATCCCTATAACCGACATTGTATTTTGTATTTTCAATTTTAGGAAAAATTTTCCTTAAATTGCTTGCACTGGGTGCCATTATTTAGTATGAAAGTCCTAGGTCTAGAGGCATTACCGAACTTGAAACCCTTTTAATAATCTGAATTAGAAAGACCCGCACGCATGTCGATTCCAAACAAAAGAATTATTGTTGACCACTAACACATGGTATGGTTGGTTGTTAGAAGAAATGAAACAATTTCAATTTAGTTTGCCATAGTACTTGGGTGCTTATGAGCCCTAACGAAAATGGATTGATTTATGTTCACCAAAAATAAGAATGATAACATAAATTATTTATTTTATAAAACTAAGATGGTTTCATTTTCTAATTTTAGTTAATAAATCAATATGAATCTGAATAAGTTCACTTTGAACCATCACCTTTTGGCTTCAAATGCCATGAAAATTTAAATGAAATGATTTCATTACATGTGACAACCAAACATGAACCATGTTTTTAAGAAAATACCCCTTATCAGGGAGAAGGATTTTGTCTGCCTTCCTTAAACAAATGCTTAGCTTCCCAGTTTGCCTAAAACACATAGAGTAGCAGCCTTATATAGGCAAAGAGCTTGACTGGATTTGAAAGCTAACTTCAAACTAGATTATACACATCAGACTACTTTTCATGTGAAGCCATGTGAAGAGGCATGGGATGCATGTGGAGTGGTCTGCCATGTAGGATCAATCACTGTCATTATTGGGGTCATCCCAATGTTTGACAAAAGGAGACGAATCTATTGAGCTATCTCCAAGGTACCCTGTGGGGTTAAAAAAGGTTTCGAGACAAGAGAACATGCACTGAGAAAGTGGATGTTGTGGGCTGCAAAGGGATTTGCTGCAACAAGTGATGAAATCTGATCATAGCTTAGATTATTAAGCTAGCACATGTTTGCTTTGAATATCACCCATTCTACTAGGTGGGATTCATAGTGATCAGCCAAATTGTAGGAGTACCAGTGGATAATTTTTGTTTGTGGGTCATGCATGTAGTACACAGTCTCTTCTTGATCATCTTGGATGATGCTCGTTGGATTTTGAAGGTGAAAACTACGTATTTTGCATGATGTACTTGTAGCATCTGTTGCCACGTGGTAATGAGATGAAACCATTGGAGCCATTTCATTAATCCTGTTCGGTTGTAGGTAAGGGCTGGGTTGATAATGCATTGGTGAAGGAAGGCATAAAGACGATGAATACAAAAATGAAGGCTATTGTGTATGCTTTAAAAAGGTACCAAAGGTAGCAGTGGATTTCTTTGAGAACATGGTAATAGTTTCTGACAGAATGGGGAATAAGATATAGGTAATCAGGGTGAGGGAGATGTTTGAAGATTCGGCCATGTTCAAAGATTTAGATTTCAAGAAAATGATGAAAGTTTTTCTGTGATCCATATAGTTTGGAGAAACTCAAGGACTTGGGTTCAAACTTCAAATGGGAGGTCATGAATTGGTTCTAGAGGATAGACTAAAGGAATGAGCATTAGGGATTGACTTGACATCTGGGAAAAATAATCTGCAAGGAGATTGGTGGTTCCTTGGATATTTTTGGTCTGAAAGTCCCATTGAGAAAACCAGGTGGCCCACCTGAGAAGTTGTGGGCTTGGCAACAATTTTTTCTTGAACTGTAACATCTGAGGAAAAGAGCTCATATCCATTTTGATTGTGAAGTAGTGACAAATTAAATGGAATTGGAATTTCTCAATAGCACTTATGATTGCAAGTATGTCTTTGAATATGAAATGGTATTTTTGTTCAGTAGCTAAAAACATCCCACTTTTGTATCCACATGGAAAATTTTTCCCTTTGAGTTCTTCGAAAAGAACTGCTCCCCATTGGGTGTTGCTTGCATCGGTTTGTAGAATTTGGTGTCCTGGGCCAGGAATTTCCAAGGGAGGAACATTTGTGGAACATTTCTTCAACTTTTGGACAACAATAGTGTGCTTTTGTTCCCAAGGTTGAGCATTTTTCTTCAGAAGTTGCGAAAGACAACTTCGGTGGGTGGCAATATGGGTAACAAAATCCGCCATGTAATTCACTAGGCCAAGAAACTGCTGGAATTTTTTGGAGGACGTCAAATGATTAGGGAATTCTTGGAATGAGGTGGAGATGTGAGGCTACAACGATATTAACCATTTGAGATATGCATGCCAAGGAAGTCTACCTCTGTGGTTGCAATGCTCATCTTTTTCTCAGTGATTCAATCAAAATCAAGTGCCAGCTAACTAAGCTAAACACTTTTTTCCAATTGAACTCCCTCGGGATTACCTCAAGCCTTGGCTTGTAGATGGTTATACCCATCTCCATTTTGGTGGAGTCAAGACAGCCGTAACATTCCATGGAAGAAAATGTCTTCCTGTTGCAGCACGACTTGCTCTCCTAGATTCAAGATTCACAAACTACCAGCATGCAGTGATCGGAATAGTCTAAACCACTCTCAGTGCGGGCACAATGTTTGTCACACTCTTTCTAAACTTCAACATTCCCCTCACAGATCCTCACACCTTCAGTGCCTTTATTATCTAAGTATAAATTATTGGAACCCTAGAAGCAGCCACATCTTTTGTAGCTACCCTCCACCATCAAATGGCTTATTACCTCCACAACCACTCTTTTGACATCGATGTTCCCGAGTTCTCCAGATCAACAGATGCTTTGTTAATAAAGGTGGATACCAACAAAGTACCACGACGCACTTAAGTCCCCAGAAAACTCACAAATGAGCAACTCCAACTGCTGCTTCCAAAGAAGTGGATCACAAATTACGAAAATTTGCACGGGAAAACAGAAACAATCTAGTCCACTACCCCCTTCTTTATCTGCAACAGAGATGGAATGGTGGAAACTCGTTTCATTCCTGAAAATGAAGAAGCATCGTCCTCCTCAGCTTTCACAGCAACAAATCAATTGATGATCCAACCGGTGAACAATTCCTCAGTGTTTGTTCCACAAACCACCAAAGAGAGAGCTATGATCAACCAACTCAAAAAGGAGCACCAAGTAGTTGATTACACATTGAACAATGCAAAGCAGATTCAATGGAGATCGAGCTAGAGATAGAATAAGAAAGAAGCCTCTATCCAAGAAAGAAAAAAAGGAAAGAAATCTAGTAACAAATCCTTCAAGAGAGATATGAAAATGGAGACCCAGATGTCGGCCTCCTAGGAGAACTATCAAGAAAGTTTGATTATTATGCTCTCTACCCAAGAAGAAAAAAAATCTTGATCCCCTTCCTCTAGATGATTAGGGAACTTACAACCTAAGTAGCAAACCTCCTCCACCACCACCCACCCTTCAACCATATTACCAGAAGGCATTTGCTCTCCTAGAACAATCTAGACCCTACCGACCACCCAAAATCATCTACCCCACACCCCCTCCCAGCAGCCCATTGGATGTTTCATGTTCTCTCCAAAATCCTCATCCTATCAAGAACAGTTCCCATCCATTAAAGACTTTGAACACCCTTAGTAAAAAGTCAAGCATCAATGGAAACTTAAGAATCCATCCACCAAAAACCCTGATGGAACCAACAAAAGTGTCTCTCCTGTAGAAGCAACCCTAAATTAGCAAGTTGAGAAGTGGTTAGCCCAAATCACACCTTACACAAGATTTTACAGAATCAGGAGACTATGGCCTAAACAGTTATAAAAAAGCTATCATCACTTGAAGAAATCGTCTCTGAAATTAGGGTTAAGATTAAAAACCTAGAAAAAGAGTTGTATCACATTGACACAATAGTGAAGGAATTTTCAGTGATCTCACAGCAAATTGCAACAAAAGAAGTAGAAAAAAAGGATCTCAAAAATTAGTTAAGATCAATAGAATCATCCCCGTAGTATCAGATAGCCCAACAACTAATCTACACCTCTCCTCCGACACAATCCTTTTTGTCAAACCTACCCTCTGCCCTATAACCATTACCCAATCCTACATACCACACCCAAACAGCCTTCCAACCGCTTTTGTTAAAGCACCATCTCTATGACATGTTCCCACAGTCATACCATTTAGTGATTAAATCTCAGCACTCAAAACCTTTTCCCTCCACACAACCCAAACCCTCTAAGTCTATTCCTACTAAACCTCCTACACCCGAACCCCAAAATCCAATTGAACCTCTAGATCCCACCATTGGAGCATCCTGCTGCTCCCACCCATCCATGTTCCCAATAGATCTATCTGAGCCAATAAACCCAATATCATCCTTCCTAAAACACCTTTCCATTATCACTAAAAATCCTGAATTGAATGCTAGAATTGATTCTAAACCATTTGATTCAGATATATCTTTGGAAGCTTTAATGCATGAAGACATGCATGTGGATGAACCACAAACTGATCCTCCAGTACCTCCACCAGTTCGCATACCCGCACAACAACAAAGAAGAATCTTTGTAGACACCACAGATCTCAAAACCCTTTTCTCCCTTGATGAGACTCCTTAATCTCAATGGAGAGACAAATTACTCCAAATGTACACATGGATCGATGCATAAATGCAAGCTTCAAATGCTTAGTTAAGAGACTCTCTTATAAAATTTGTTTCTCGTCTCAGTGGAAGACTTAGAGAATGGTGGATAAACCTTGGTGCCTACTGCCAGCTACAAGCCTTACAATCCACATTTGTTAACGCATTTATAACTCTCATCCACACTAAATTGCTTAGAGCAGTTATATATCAGACAACAATTACGAGAGAGGAATTTCTCAGCATGTAATGTTGCTCCTTCAAAAGAAAGGACCTCGAATGACATTATAACAATATGTCAAAGTGGTTTTATCTCCTCAAAGGAATGGATTATCCAAATTTGAAGCAAACATTTCTCAACTCTCTCTTGGATCCTCTTGGAAATGAAGCTTTCAAGCTCCTGGAAACAAAAAATCTTGCACTCCAAACTGCGTATCACTAAGAGAAATCTATTAAAATGCTCTACTTGCGTTAGACAAACTAGGCAACCAAAAGAAATTTCTTTGCACCTTTAAAGAAATGGACAAGAAAATTAGCACAACCTATGACAGAAAAGATCTTTCTATCAAGTGCAAAAATTAAAAAGATTGCCTTTATCCCCCATCCAAGAAAAAACACATTCGAAAAGGATTTACTGACAGTTTCCCACAAAAATTTTGGCCTAAGAAGTTCCATAAAAAGAATTGGAAATTCTTGTCAAAAAAGAAAGTAAGAGGGAAAACTACTTCCAAGTGTAATGTATGTAACCAGACAAGCCACTTTGCCAAAAAAAAAAAGCCCAAACAAGAAAAAGAGAGAAACATTCTTCCAGCATCTCCTTTAGTACATTGATTCAGATTTTTCAGATGTAGAATTCATTTTCTCCCTTAACGACGAGCAAACCCTAGATGCTCTCTTTGCAATCTAAGTTCCAGCATCTGACAGTGATACAAATTCTTTTAGCTCTGATGATCAATCTGAAACTTATGGAATTAATGACATTTTTGCCACCTCACCCCCATCCTATCACACTCAACCTGTTCTCACCTCACAAATCCAAATCCGTATTTCAGCCTATGCAAAGCCCTTACATGTTATTGCTTTCTTTGACATAGGAGTAGCTGTATCCATTATCAATCCAAAGCTCCTTCCTTCATCCCATTGGAAACCATTCTCCCAGAATTTCAAGGTCGCAAATGGAGCTCATTTCAAAATTGATAAAGTCAATAAGCTAATCCTCATCCAACTCCTCTCATCCATCACAATCCAACATCAAGCTCTCGATTCCAACCTTGCCGAAAAAATTGATAATTAGATTTGACATCCTTCATACCATCCCCAATTTTGTTGGACCCTAATGTACAAAGAATACTTCCTTACTTGGTTCCCCCCTTCCAAAACTGTATATTCACCACTCTGACCCTTTCTCACAAGTTACAATAGCCCTCAAAACCCAAAAATGTGCAAAATCCCACACAAAATTCCTTTCTAAGTTTTTTAACCACCTTTGGAAAAACCCACTTCTTTGTCACCCTTCCTTTTAAACTCAATGAAGATATCAACCCAACTCAAGCTAGCCATAGGGGAATGAACCCTTCTCATTATTCTTTAGCCATTTAATAATTACTCCAGCTCGAACAAGAGAGACTGATTGAACCCACTTCATCATAATGGGCATGTAAAACCTTTTATGTTAATAAAAGAGCTGAACAAATCAGAGGAAAAGTCAGATTAGACATCATTTACCAATCTTTTAACCATTTTTTAGCAGATGACAAATTCTCCATTCCTCAAAGATCATCTTTGTTCCAACATCTCACTAATGCAACCATTTTCTCTAAGTTTAATCTCAAAGCAAGTTTCTGGCAGCTAGGCATTCATCTTGTAGATAGGCCCAAAACGCCTTTTTGCCTTCCAAATCACTACTACCAATGGATAGTAATGCCCTTTGGTTTTAAAAAATTCTCCCCTAGCATTTTTAGAAAGCCTTGATCACTATAGTCAAACCAATTTTAAATAATGTCTTGGTTTATATAGATAACATTTTGTTATTTTCTCTAGATACAACATCTCATCAAAAGTTGCTCCACTAATTCAGCGAAATCCTCCAAAAATATGGCATCATGCTTGCTGACAAAAAGATGATCATTGCTACCACAGAGGTAGACTTCCTTGGCATGCATATCTCAAATAGCCAGTACTCGTTGAAGCCTCGCATCTCCACCTCATTGTAAGAATTCCCTGATCATCTAACATCCTCCAAGCAAATCCAATAGTTTCTTGGTCTACTAAATTACATGGCCGATTATGTTTCCCATATTGCCACCCATCGAAGTTGCCTTTCACAACTTTTGAAGAAAATTGCTCCACCCTGGGAATAAAAGCACACTACTATTATCCAAAAGTTGAAGAAATGTTCCACCAATCTTCCTCCCCTAAATTCTTGGCCCAGGACATTGAATTCTACAAACTGATGCAAACAACACCCAATGGGGAGCATTTCTTTTTGAAGAACTTAAAGGGAAAAGATCTCCCTGTGGATACAAAAGTGGGATATTTTTAGCTATTGAACAAAAATACCATTCCACATTCAAAGAAATACTTGTAGTCAAAAGAGATATTGAGAAATTCCAATTCTATTTAATTGGCTACCACTTCACAATTGAAATGAACATGAACTCTTTTCCTCAGATGTTATAGTTCAAGAAAAAACTGTCACCAAACCCTCAACTTCTCAGGTGGGCCACCTGGTTTTCTCAGTGGAACTTATAGACCAAAAATATCAAAGGAACCACCGATCTCCTTGCAGATTATTTTTCCCAAAAGCCAAGTCAATCCTTGATGTCCATCCCTTTAGTCTATCATCTGGAACCAATTCATGACCTCCCATTTGAAGTTCAAACCCAAGTCGAGTTTCTCCAAGCTAAACGGAACACATAAAACTTTCATCACTTTCTTGAAATCTCAATCTTTGAACATGACCGAATCTTCAAACATCTCCCTCACCCTGATTACTGATACCTCATTTTCCATTCTATTAGAAACTATTACCATGTTCCCAAAGAAACCCTATGCTACCTTTGGTACCTTTTTGAAGCATACGCAATAGCTTTCATGTTTTATATTTCCCTGTCTCTATGCCTACCTTCATCAATGCATTATCAATCCAGCCCTTATCCACAACTAAACATGATTAATGAAATAACTCCAATGGTTTCATCTCATTACCACATGGCAACAGATGTTGCAAGTACATCATGCAAAATACGTATTTATCACCTTTAAAAATCCAATGGACATCATCCAAGATGATCAAGAAGAAACTGTATACTAGACGCATGACCCACAAACAAAAGTTATCCATTGGTACCCCTATAATTTGGCTGATCACTATAAATCCCACCTGGCAGAATGGGTGATATTCAAGGAAAACATGTGTTTGCTCAATAATTTAGGCTATGATCATATTCCACCACTTGTTGTGGTAGATTCCTTTACAGACCTACAACATCCACTTTCCCAGCACATGTTCTCTTATCTCGAAGCCTTTTTTTTCTGCACAAGATAACTTGGAGACAACTCAGCAAGTTCGTCTTCTTTTGTCGGACATTGGGATGACCCTAATAATGATAACGATTGATCCTACGTGGCAGACCAGTCCACATGCATCCTATGCCTCTTCACATGGCTTCACGTGAAAAGTAGTCTGATGCGTATAATCTTGTTTGAAGTTAGTTTTCAAATCCGGTCAAGCTCTTTGCCTACATAAGGCTGTTGCTCTGTATGTTTTAGGCAGACTGTGAAGTTGGTCGAAATTTTTTTTTTTTTTTGGGGGGGGAGGGAAGTTATCACTTTTTAGTGTTGATGTGTTCACCCTCTGATGCCTAATGGACCAACTATACGTTAAGGGAGGCAAACCAAATCTTTTTTTCTTATTAGGCATCTTGTGTCACACACTGATTGTAACTTGTAAGACTTCTCTTTATTTAAAATGGAGATGTTCAAACCCTATCCCCAAATTTGTCACACACAAAGGGTGGGATGTATAGAATTAAAACTGTAAAAACGGTTTTCAAATGAAAAAGTAGGTATCAAAAAAAAAGAAAAAAAGAAGAAGGTTAAGAAGGGAAAAAGTATTAAAATGAAAAAAAAGTACCTAAAAAGGGCACCAAAATCAAAAAAAGAGAGGGAAATTTGCCAAATCAAACCCAATCTATGCAGAAATTGCGAAATAGTGTGGTAAATCAATACCTTGCCAAAATCAGATTTTCTTAAGGTATAATTATAGTTTTACCCCTATGTTTTGCCCAAATAATGGTATGTTTGCTGGAGATGAAAACTTCATAAGGTGAGGCAACAAAGATGATGAATTGGACTGAAGGGTCCCCCAATTGAAACCAAAAAAGGCCTGAATAAATTGTGAAATTCATGTTATAATTACTTCCCACTGCAGGAAAGATTAGGATTAGATGATCTGGCATAAATGAAAATTGCTACAACTTGTGATGATGATCCAATGGCATTGAAATTGAGTGGTTCCCAAATTGGGATTGACTTAAAAACCTAGACGAGAAAGACATTACAATCATGATAGGGACTGCTATCGGGATTGAAACAGTGATCGGTCTCGAGATGGAGATCGGGAGCGGGAAAGAGAATATGATCGTTCACGTAATCATTATTGGATAAGAGACCGTTTCTTGGATCAAGATCAAGACCGAGACCAAGACCGCGATGAAAAAGAAAAAGAACGTAACAGAAACCTTGATCAAGATTGGGAAAGGGACCGTGATAGAGAGATGGACAATAATGATTGTAATAGAAGCAAAGACAAATAAATATGAACAATCAAGAAATTGAAACGGTTCCCATTTCATTGATCGAGAAGTAGAGAGTTGTCATCAAAGTCCACCGATGATTGTCATGATCAAGTTAAGGAATAGTTGGAGATATCGATTTAAAGGTGTGAGGATCTTGAAAGGAGATTTTTCAAACTGAAGAAAAATTACAAGAGAAACAATAGCTTGTTTCAGATTTGTAGAAAAAATCTCTGAAACTGGAGGATGCCCTAGCCATTGCAAAGAAGTTCTCTTCTCACTGACAGATTCAATCGATCAACTTGTAGAGATGTTTTCTTCAAGTAACAGACTATTAGGAGAGGTCAGAGTTAATAGACTTAATATATTGCAACAGACCCTATCCTGAATAACCCAGAGATGAAGTAATCCATCTGTGCTAAAGGAAAATGCCGGGTTTTCTTGAGTACAAAATTAGGGCCATTTGCTTGGATAGATTTAGTGGGTCTATTAATTGTTTTCATTCACCACCACCACCACTCTGGAGGAATTCGGTGAAAGAAGAGTTATCCACCGCATAATGGAGATCTTTTTCTTTGTTCTTACTTTGGTGAAAGAAGAGTTATCCACCGCATAATAGAGATCTTTTTCTTTGTTCTTACTTTTTTGCCTAATCATTACTCCTTTTAAGATGGAGCTACTTCACCATTTTTTAAAATTTATTACATAGATGTTTGCTACAATGAGGATGTGGTATTACTTATTCTTGAAGAATTTTTTGTCAATTCGGTTCATTTGATAAATTTCACAAATGATTAGTCTGACCATTAAACCCTGGGTTACTGGAAAAAGGACAAAATATAGGTTTTACCAAGACTTGAACTCAAGTCACTAAACCCAAATTAAGTGGCTTTACTACTGAGCCGTCTCTTTGTATTTAACATTTAAAAGTAATAATTTATACAAAACTTTATTTTTGTTTATGTATTCATATTATTTTTATTTACATTATATTTTTAAGAATATGTAATATAAATTTTTTTCAACTTATATTCTTATTTAATATTTTTATTTTAAAAAAATACTTTTATTTTTTAATTGATCCTGTGGTTTGACTAGTGACCCACTAGTTAAACCATTGACCCGACTAAACCCGATGACCCATGTCCTTAGTCGGGTCAATGTCCGGTCCGGGTTTAATAACTATGCTTTATTTTGGGCAAGGTATTGATTTACCCATAGTTATTAAACCCGGACTAGACATTGACCCGGCTGAGGACATGGGTCACCAGGTCAGTGGTTCAACCAGTGGGTCATTGGTCAAACCGTAGGGTTGACTCAAAATAAAAGTAGTTTTTTTAAAATAAAAATATATTTATTAAATGAGAATATAAGTTGAAAAATAATATAACAATTTTATATTACATATCCTTAAAATTATAATGTAAATAAAAAGATGAAATATATAGATAAAAATGAAGGTTTTGTATTTATTTTTACTTTTATTGATAGATATAAAACAAAAGATACTTATATAGCTTAGTGGTAAAAACATTTGAGTTTGACTTTAATGACTTGAGTGCAAATCTTATAAAGCCCATTTTTTGTCCTTTTTTTAGTAACCCGAGGTTTGATGGTCAAACCAGTCGGGTTAGACGGTTTGATGAAAAACCCACCGGTTTTCAGTCAGTTTGACCAGATCAATGGTAAAAACGATCTAATTAACAACCCGGACCGGCTTAAGCACCGGGTCATCAGGTTACCGATTCGATCAGACGGTCCGGTCCGGGTTTAATAACTATGGATTTACCACACTATTTTGCAATTTGGGCAAACATTGGGTTTGATCTAACAAATTTCCTTAAAAATAAAAAATAGAACTGTCAGGCTGTTGCGTGGGGAGCCAGGATGATAGAAAATTTTGGGGATAAAAAACTTGTTCACACCCATGTTGGTGTCCACCTCTGCCAAAAATTTGTCATGGGTTCTGGCCATATTGCTCAAAATTTCTTTTCATTGAATTTAAGTAACTGTCCGTTTTCTTTAAGAAATAAGGGTAATTGTGTCATTTTATCATGTTCACTTATTATTCACGAGGGTTCGCTCACCCATGTGCTTTATTTTGTCGAGAAGCGTTAACTCTGGGATCCGCAAAATATCTGACGTTCAGCAAACGATGACATCCGTGCGATAGAGACAGCAGGACGTCATCTGAGAAATATTATGGCCAAATTACCCACCATTCATAAAAAAACGACAATATCACTCTCGTTTCATATCAAGGGCATAATCGTATATTAATACCAATGATTCTTTTCCTACTTAATTCAGCTGCTGCAAATTTTGCTGTAGTTTTTTTTGTAACCTGACAAAAATGACAGTTTTTTCACACGCTGTCTTGTTTGCATCATGAAAAAGACGAAAAGGTGGGAGTATCCTTTGCGCCGCCCCCCTTTGTGCGACTTCGTGAGTCGAGACACAAGGAGTA
>JAOXJP010070982.1:0-15301 GCA_025762735.1 Platanus orientalis
ATTAATTTGATCATAACTTTTCCAAATCACCTCGGATTTGTGCAATCTTGGTCTCGTTAAAAAGGTAACTGAATAACATATCTAATGGCACTAAAATCAAGCCAAAAAGTTAAGTTTTGGCCATAGAAAAAGTGGGTCCAAAGTGAAAAACGGGATTACAACTAAAAACCAAAAAAATAAAAAAAACTAAACTAACCATGGCACTATTGATCCCACATAACATGTAAATTTAAATTGCGCTCTCTTATGTGGAGGCGGTACATACATAAGTCGCATGATGTTGTTCGCATCAGTCTCATTCCCCAAATGTTACCTCCAGAGTCTGTTAGACAGTGTGTCATCAGATGCCCCTTCATCAGAACTATGTTCTCAACACACCTACAGATGAGGAACAAAATCTAGCCCAAATCAATAAGATGTGCATCCCCTACGAATTGAGTTTAACAATGTGTATGAAAAGGTCAAAAACCTAAGGATACCAAAAATCATCCAACAATCTTGTGGATCAGCCATTATTCATTTAAAGATAAAAGAGATTTTAGCCCACTAAGAGACTTTCCGTCGAAACAAAATCTTGAGAAAAATTGCAGTCTTCAGAAAATGATTGATTGAACAGAAGACGCCACAACCTTTGGTGCAGTCTTAAACCTTAGAACACTCGATGGTGACACCAAATTCCATTCTTGGGGCCCTCCATCCCAAAGTGATACTGTTTTGGCAGTTCGAAGCTCTTGAAATGGCATATTCCACCAGCTAACCATCACCATCTGCCTGACCGACATATAGAGCATTCTGATGCAACCAAAAAGCATCATGACCTAGGGGCATAGAATATCAGCAATAGATACTCGAAATGAAACCCCATCAATGTTATAAATTAGTGTTGGTACAGGGATTGAGTCTGCAAAATGCACCATTTTTGTAATATAGTTTTTGTAAGGAAATGTGAATACAAGCCATCTGTGCCATTGCACTCAGAATAACTGGGGCTACAACCCTGTCCAGGGTTTGATCACACTTATCTTGAACCTGCTCAAAGCGAAAACTGAGCATTCCAATCATGCAAAAATCAATGGTGTGCCACAGTTAAATGACACTGAAAATCGCACACCATGATCAAACAGACCTAAATGCCATGAAACATATCAAAATTGGATGCCCTACAGGGTGCAAATCATGGAAGTGCGCAAATTGCATACATCTCACAGAATCAAAAACCTCTCTTCTTTTGTGCATAACACCTTCATGCACATGCACACACCAAATCCAACCTTCCTTTTCCAACAATGACCCTTCTCCCTCTCTCTCTCCAAACAAATGGACTGCATTGTACACTTCATCATCAGAGGATGTTGATTCATTCCTTGATTGGGGTCATCCAAGCCAAGAGTGTCCTTTAGTTCCATTATCCAGCTAAAGATCACAAAGTCCCTTTAATTGCAACTCAAATCAAGTGATAAGCAGCAACATAGTGGAAAAATTAGAAGCACTAACAATCATAGGAGTTAGTCATGTCACCTCATTGGAGGTCATGAAGAATCTCATGCGTAATTGATGCGTTCCATTGTTCTACACAAGTAATCTTTATGTGAGATTACAGACCCTCAAACAAGGTGATAGAGGATGTTGATGCCTATGCCAAATATTTTCTCAAACTATCCTTAAGAGCTCCTGTTGAATAGCCCATTGAGCCATGGTTTAAAGTATCGTGTGATACGGGCTGTATGGCTCAATATGTATCAGTATTGGGGGTGGGGACACGATATCCCCCCCCCCCCATCAGGTTTTAAATATCGCATAAACCCACGCGTACGCGGCACATGCCGCAAGTATTGCACATGTCTTGCGATATGTGTGGGTTTTCAGTGTTTTTCTTTTTGGCTTAAAAAACATCTTGCGAAACGTGATACCCCTATAGTATCGAATCTCTCAAGGCCAAATTGTGACTTGCAAAAACCCCCTAAAACCCCAATTTTTTTGCAAAAATTTTGTAGATCTAGCTTCCTAAAGCTAAACTTAGGACTCCACTTGAGTCCATTTCAATTAAAAACTTGTCATTGGGTTGGATCGATGAATCAAAGCCGAAACCCAAAATTTTGTCAACTTGGGTAAATGCCATATTTTTGCTCCAATCCTTCTAAGGTAAGTGCTCTATTTTTGCTCCAATCCTTCTAGAATTTTGATATGTCATGTAATAGATCTACGCATTTATGGAATTAAAAGTAATTTTCAAAAATAAAAAATATTTATTTACTTTTTTAAAAGAAAATTTAAAATAAAGAAATTTTTAAAAAATATACCAAATGGGCATTGTTTTGTTTGTTTTTTATGAAATTTTATAGCCGATTATACACATAATGTCAATTTGGTATATTTCTAAAAGTATATATATATATATACTTTTTTTTATAAAAAATAAAAAAATTATAACAAATATGTAGAACATTTTTAAACATATTGTGTATGTTTCTCTATGTTTTATTGTGATCCTTTTTTTTTTTTTGGGTGGGAGGAATTAAGTTGCACATGTTATATTGTATTTGTATTTATAAAATGTTTTTTTTATTCGTAGCATTGCAAATATGCTTTGTCGGTCGCGTAAGTAGGGGGAGGAGGATATTGGGTGACAGCATGATACTGTCAGTGGTGGGGACAAATATAAAACAAGATGCAATTATAACCCAGCTAAAAACAACAATGATGTAGGAGCATATGAAATGAAGAAGAAGAAATTAGAGGACCATGGATAGACCTCTAAATAGTGCCTAGTAGTTTAAGGATTTAATCTTTTGCTTTTAGGAGTTTTTTATAGGAATTTAATGTCAAATGGGTTGAATTGTAATAAGCCCAGGGGTTTAGTTGAAATTAGACAGTTTTAGGTTTTTTTAAAAATTTTATAAGTGTTTAAAAGAACTAGTTGTACAACACATTTTTTAACACTATTTAGGATTTTTAAAACTCAAAGTGGGGCCTATCTTTAGTTGGATGACAACCACTAAAAACTCCCATTTTTTTGGTTATTTTTTTATTTTTGTGGGGCCCATGGTTGAGCTGTTCGAATCTCTAGAATTTTCTGATTTTTGGAAATCTTAAACAATCCTTGTGGGACTCAATTGATTTGAGTAAGATTCTCATGCCTTTAGTTTATGAAGTTTATTTAAATTGTGAGTCCTAGAATATAGGGGTATTCTAGATTTAGAATTCTTTTTTTAATCAATTGTAAAGCCTATAAAGGCTAACATATGATGTTCGACATTTTGAGGTCGGGCCTTGGCGCATCAGTAAGGTTACTCCATTCTGACCTGGGTGTCATGAGTTCGAGTCACGGAAACAGCCTCTCTGCTTGCAGGGGTAAGGCTGCATACATCTAACCCTCCCCACACCCCACAGTGACTGGGAGCCTCATGCACTGGGACTGCCCATTATATGATGTACGACTTTTTCAGTGAATATGGAATAACAAATTTGAATTTGAAAGTGGCTTTTGGGTGTGGTATCCTGTATCCCACGGTTCCTTGGGGTGTTGTATCCCCTCTCTTTCTTCTCTCTCTTCTCCACACAAGTAAATGGTCTCTTCTTCTCCCTTCTTTCTCCTCTTATCTCTTTCTTTCTTCTTCTTCATCCTCCATTAATGCTCTCTGGTTTTCTGAAATCAAGACACCCTTTTCCATTTATTTCAGTCCAAGAACTTATCCCAAACTAAGAATCCAGCCCTGCAACCACCCTACCATTTATTTTCTTATTGTTTGCTTTTCAAGAAAGCATCAAAAAGCTATAAACAAACCCTGTGACAGATCCTAATCCTTCCCCTTTGTGTTTTCTGGTCAAGAAAGCATAAAACCTTAGTCCCATAACCTGCCAGCACTCCCATAGAACAGATCACAATCTGTTTTAAGTTCTTAAACCCCAAAGTCTCTTACTATTAGCCTACAGAAACAGCCACTGTTTGTTTTTGTTTAAGTACTAAAACAGTACCCTGTTTACAGACTTAACCTGATCTTATATCAGTCCCAATAGTCCTTTGCTTTTCTCCATTTAATAGCCACTCTTTCCCCTTCTCTAGCTTACTCGAAACCTCCTTAACCCTTCTAAATTTTTCTACAGTGATCAATTCAACTCTTGACTGATATCCTATATCGAATCTGTATCAAAGCTAAGGGTATCAGTTGATTCTATTCCAACTGAGTTCTTGCAAATCAGTGGAGTTCTATGGCACATATTTATCTTCGTTGGGAGTCAACTGATGACCATCCAATGAGTTTTGATGGTTATCAAGAATTTCTGCAGATTTATGATGAAGAAGAAGTGAAGTTCGAGCTTGATGATGTGGTGAATGTGCTTTTAGATTTTGAGTGGAACGATGGGCATAATCTGAATTATGATGAGAAGATGTGGCTCATTTTATACAAAGTATGAGCTTCCTATTCATAGAAGTTGTATGAGCTTGAAGAGCAAAATCCAAATAGAAAGTATTGGAAGTTTCATGGTGAGATATTGGCTAGATAGAAAAGCGAGTATATCTTGCAAAATCCAGTAAAGTTTGAGATAAACTCGATGAAGATTTGTAGACAAAGTGGAACTGTGGAAGACAAGATCAAGCCTAATGGAGCAAGAGCCCAAGCAAATAACTTTGTGCTTCAATCCTCCAAGGTCCAACCTTGTTGCCCCAACTTAAAGACCTTCACAGTGAAGCATACATCCTCGAATTTAAAGCTTCCACCGAACAAGTTCATGGTCAAACTTCTTCAAACCCAGGAAGTATGATGCAAGAGCATATGAAGTGAAGAAGAAGAAGAAATAAAAGGGCCATGGATAGTCCTCTAAGTTGTGTCCAGTAGTTTAGAATCATTTTCTATGTTTAGGGGTTTTTTTCCAGGAATTTAATGTCAAATGGGTTGAGTTGTAATAACACTTTATGAGATAGGAGCTTAGCTGAAATTAGACAGTTTTAGGTGTTTTTCAAAAATTTTATAAGTGTTTGAAAGAGCTGGTCATACAACACCTTTTTGAACACTAGTTAGGATTTTTAAAAGTTAAAGTGGGGCCCATCTTTAGTTGGACAACAGCAACAAAGAATCCCATTTTTTTGTTGACTTTTTTTATTTTGTGGGGCTCATGGTTGAGCTGGTCGAATCTTTAGAATTTCCATATTTTTGGAAATCTTAAAAGAATCCTTGTGGGATCCAATTAATTTGGTTGACAAGCAAACAAGAGTACTTATAAGTTAGGAGTCTTTTCGAGTAAGATTCTCACGCCTTTAGTTTAGGAAGTTTATTTAACTTGTGAGTCCTAAAATATAGGAGTATTCTAGATTTAGGATTCTTTTTTTTTAATCAATTGTCGAGCCTATAAAGGCTAACATATCATAAACGACTTTTTCAATGAACATGGAATAAAATATTTGAATTTGAAAGTGGCTTTGGGGTGTGGTATCCCACGGTTCCTAGGGGTGTTGTATTCCCTCTCCTTCTCTCTCTTCTCCACACGAGTAAGTGGTTTCTTCTTCTACCTTCTTTCTCTTCCTATTTCTTTCTTTCTTCTTCTTCATCCTCCATTAATGCTCTCTGGTGTTCTGAAATCAAGATACCCTTTTTCATTTATTTCCGTCCAAGAACTTATCCCAAACTAAGAATCCAGCCCTGTGACCACCCTACATTTATTCCTTTGCTGTTTTCTTTTCAAGAAAGCATAAAAAACTTGTAAACAAACCTTGCGACAGATCCTAATCCTTCCCCTTTGTGTTTTCTGGACAAGAAAGCATAAAACCTTAGTCCCATAACCTGCCAGCACTCCCAAAGAACATATCACAATCTATTTTAAGTTCTTAAACCCCAAAGTCTCTTACTGTTAGCCTACAGAAACAGCCACTGTTTGTTCTTGTTTAAGTACTAAAATAGTAGCCTGCTTACAAACTTAACCTGATTTTATCAGTCCCAATAGTCCTTTGTCTTTCTCCATTTGATAGCCATTGTTTCCCCTTCTCCAGCTTACCTGAAACTTCCTTAACCCTTCTAAATTTTTCCATAGAGATCAATCCAACTCTTGACTGATATCCAACATCAAACATCTAGCCAGTGGGAACATACAAGGGTATCCCAATCTGAACGTGTCCCACCTGAAGTTAGGAGATGATGAGTGATCACTTGGCACAGAAAGAGGTGGATAAAAAACTAGGAGGGGTAGGGATGTAGCATTGAGGGAGGCAACCTTATGTAGAAGTGGATGATGGTGATGACGATGGGTTACAATACCCCTCTGGCTGTGAGACAGAAGTGTAAAGACACCAATATAGGCTTACAGTGAAGGCAAGCATGGCAGATATGTTTGAGAGAGCAGCTACGTCGTATGCACTCTTTTAGGCCAGATTTTGGGCCTTCTACATATGAGCAGGAAAGGGGCAGTAGTAGTAGGAGTAGGGGTGCTGGTGGTAACAACAGAAGGTGGTGGGGCAGGTCCAGTGGTGGTGGGAATCGTGGGATCAGTCGAGCTGCTAGTATGAGGGATTAGCGGTCTACCCCCATTCCCATTGATCATAGTTTGTGCCACTCCCAAGAAACTAAGCAAAAAAAGGAAATGTGGGGGAATGTGAAAGAGAATGTAGGCCATGCATATGCAAAATTCTCATTCTTTCATGGCATTGCAGCCAATGCAACTACAGGGCTTCTCCTTCAAATTTTGATAGATCAGATGGCGACGGCGGGACAAGGTGTGAAGGCACCCACTACATATGAGGTGATGGGAAAGTAATTGAACTATAAGAAGAAACTCTTTGATGAGTATATAGATTCCTTGAAGAAACGATGGCTAGAGTATGGGGTGACTATCATGTGTTAGACTGGTCATCAATTTTATGGTTTACTGTGATGGCTACACCATGTTTTTGAAATCTATGGAGCATCTAGTGTCGTCAAGGATGCCAAATGCATATGTGGCTTATTAGTGGATGTCATCAAGGAGGTTGGAAAAAAAAAAAGTGATCCAAATAGTAACAAATAATGGCAGCAATTTTAAGAAAGCCAAAGAGAAGATAATAGACAAATATAACCTATTTTGGACCCCGTGTGCAACTCGTTATATAGACCCCATGCTTAAGGACATGGGAAAGAGGAAAGCTATAAAGAGGGTAGTGGAAGAGGTTAGGACAATCATCACCTTCATATATAATTATGGGTATGTCTTTGCGATGATGAGAGAGGGATGTGGAGGTGATTCGGGTGGTCAGGTGTTACACGCTTTGTCACCAACTACATAGCGTTGCAGGGTATTCTAATAAGAAGGATGGCTTAAAGGCATTGTTTTCTTCACCTAAGTGGTCTGAATATAGGAAGAGTAACAGAGCGACAGGACATGCAACCAAATAGATTCTGTGTACTCATTCCTTCTAGAAGCGGTATCGCATGATGGTGAACGTATTAAAGCCAATTGTGAGGGTCCTTAGGATGGTTGATGGTCACAAGAAGCCAACTATAGGATACCTTCATGAGTCCAATCGCTTGATGAAAGAAGTAATAAAAGTAGTTGCCCCAACTAATCACAATAGCTATCATTGACAAAAGATGCACGAAGATGTTTTTCCACCCACTTCATCTGGCTGGTAAATTATTTTATTTTGCTAAAGTTGTATGTATTTGATTATTTCTCAAGCAATGCCAATGGTTTGGTAAATGTTAGATTCTGAAATGTTGTGTGCTTCTTTCATTTTTAGCATGGCCATGAATTTGAAACAGATCTAGAATTGTTAAAGGTTGTACAATCTATGGTAGCAAAGCTTGAGCCCAATCCTAACATATAGGTGTGTGCTCTTGCAAAGGTAACCGCAATTACAAACTTTTTTTTCTACTACTATACAATTTAGTTTACTTACTTTAGGTCTTCTAATTTTAGATCAAGTACTTTAGGATCCATTTGGGTCCTTTGCGCCGAATGTTACAAAGGTAAGACGAAAGAAAATAGCTGCAGGTAATTTGATGTCATTTTTATAGAAATTTAATAAAAGTTACAGCCAACAATTACTTATCTCAGACTGCGTCCTCCTCCGGTTATAAGAGGAACTGGAACATCTTCAACCTCATTCACTCGAAAAGAAGAAATAGAATCGAGCATGTAAAACTTCAAAAACTTGTTTTCATCCATTACAACATGTGCTTGAGACAGAGACATGTAGAAAAAGAACAAACTATCAAAGAGTACACCTATCGACTTTATAGATATTTTCTACGAGGGAGAGAAGGACCCACTATACGAGTGAGTTAAGGAGGTCGAAGAGCCAGTATTGGACAAGCCAAGTGGACAACTGAGCTCTCAGATAGCAAGTCAAATGGGAGTAGATATGGATGAATTTATTCAGACACAGTAGCAATCGTAGTCCTAGGCCCATGCTCAGGCCTAGCCCCAACCCCATCCCCAAGTTGTGGACGGATTAGTTGATGATGAGGATGACTAGTTGTGTTCTAGCATAGATGGAGATGGTGGTTGTGATGGAAGAGGTGATGATGATGATGATGATGAGGGAGATGGAGGGGATGGTGGTGCTGACATGATATATAGATTATATGGTAGTAGTGGAACAAGCCAAGGTTAGAGATCCCTTAGCCCATTCATAGGAGAGGATATAGATATGACCATGCCACTTAAGATTTCGACCATGATTCACGTCCACCTTTTCAAGTGACTTATCAGCGAAAGGGGGGTGGGAGTCAAGGGTCGAGTTGGGGAGGGGGGTGAAGAGATATCAAGAGGCGGAGACTAGTTCTTCCCATCACACCGCTGATACTTTAGCAATGTGATTTGATGGCATGAGCCTTAGCGAGGATTCTTTTAGCCAACACCATTAGTTATTCCCTCAATACCCTCAGTTCCCTCAACCTCAGTTTGCTAGTAGTACACAGAGTCAGGAGGGTTCATGGATTGATTCTATCTCTGGCTTTAGTCAGCAAGAACAGTATATAGTCCCACCCGCAGCCAATAGGCCCAGTACCGCTACTGCATACTCGTCATCAGCATATAGATATGATTAGGAAGGTTGAACCATTTGGACCTGTCAGGATTCTTCCATTTCTCACCCTCAATATATAGTACTCGGATTTCCACGATATGGGATACTCTCAAGAGTACATGATACTAGGCATAGTCCCTCGATCTTATGGCAGTAGTATTGCCGCTTCCTAGAAGTTTGGTTTCAATATCAACAGGAACAATAACAAGAACAACAACAATATCGTGAGAAGGATAGCCGTGATGATTTTAAGCCACCCTGAAAATCTATGTGGTATTAATGAGGATAGGTTAGGGGCTTAGTGGTGAGTTAGGAGTGATGCAGACAACAAGAAAACACTCTTGTATATGCCACCCCACACGAGTGCAAGGTTCAAATCATGTGACAGATAAGAGTTAATTTAATTGTTTTAAGGGGTGAGTTATTTTTGTATTAAGGCATGGTTGCCAACGGGAAGAATAGGAGTTTTCTTTTCAAGAGGTATTCTTGTAATATAGTTAAATGCCATGGGATTTCTTTGACTGGTCATGGAGGGTATTTTGGGTTTTTACAGCCTGCTACCTTAGCTCATGGGACACACAAAAGAGGCCAGACAACAGCCCCTTTTATTGTCCTCTTGTGACTCTCTAAAGTCAACAAGCGGGGCCCCACAATGTGGTTGGCTGACAGCTTGAGTATTTCCATGCTTTTAGCAACTTTTAGATTTAGGAAGTTTTATGTTTTAGCAAATATTAGATTTAGAAAAACTTGTGCAACAAGGTTTAAATATTTTAGTAAGCGTAGGATTTAGAACGTAAGTGTTTTAGAATGTATATTTAGAAACGTCCAAATCTTGTAAGATGTAAGCCTATTAAAAGGCACCCCCTATTGAATAAAATTTATTAAAGATTGAAATCAAATTTTGTGTGTAAGGGTGCCAAGGCTAGCCGTGGGCCCCTTCTTCTCCGAAGGGTGATGCCTCCTCTATAGGCTCCCCTTTCTCCAATCTAACGTGGGTCGTAGCACATCATAGTTTACATGTGGAACTCTTCCACCCTCCCTAATCAAATCTTCCACATCTTCTCCTCTAATTCTCACCTAATCCCTTCTTTTCTACTTTCTTCTTCTTCCTCTTCTTTCCATCATCTAATATCTGTCTTTTAGTTTCTTTAAGTTGCTAGAAATATAGCACCCCGCATGAAAGTAGGAAACTCAAAATATGCAAGCATATGCATGAGTGTGAACAAAGGGGAGCAACAAAAGTCAAAATATGCAAAATTAGGGAATTTTGAATCAATCCAAGAAAGTTTGGACCGATTCAAGAGTCTACTAGACTCCAAAAATTTTCACAAAGGCATGTTGGACCAATCCAAAACCTTCTGGACTGATCCAAAATGCCTAGAACAATCCAGAAGGGCAGAATTGGAAAATAAAAGGCAGAACTCAAGAAATTTTGTGCAATTTTCACTTCTAGAATTGTGTGGGACCCACTTATGATGACCCAAAACCCTACGTTTACCCATATAAAGACATGAGAAACAGTAAAGGGAAGGAAAGGAGAGGAGTCTTGGATGAACGGGGCAAGGAAACCCTAATTTGGCAAACGTTAGTTATGGTCTAATATCTTTCTTTAAGTTGTTGGACATCAGCTATTACCTACAAAATTCAGCATTCACGAATGAGATTAATTGGCATACTAATGGTGAAATCGTGGGCTCATACTCAGATATTTGGGTTGCTTTATTCATTGTTTATTACTTATTTAAATCATTAATTAAATGTTGTTAATGTCCCTCTAAAGTATTAAACTTAAGTATTGTTTCTGATCCTGTGCCTAACCTTCTCTCTATTGAAATCTGAATACAAGAAAAGCTAAAATCACACCCCTCTAATAGGTCTCTTTCTCTTTCTATTTAGGGGTTTTGATCCTTTAAGGATTCCCTTTATTTCCCTTCAAACTTCCCTTGATTCCCTCTTTCTTTCTTTCTTTCTGTAATTTTGAACTAATGCTCACTGGTTTTGTGTATTCTTGTTCAAGTTTCAGGTGGACTGATTTTTCTATAATTTCCTAAATCAAATCTTATTGGATTTCCTTGAAATTTTAACTATAGAACCCTTGTGCATATCAGAAAATATCTGGAAAATTTCAGAATTTTCTGACCCATGAATAAGGGTATTTTGGTCATTTTGTAGATTCTACCAAGAAATTCCAGAATTGCACTTCGGGCTTCTTTACTTCTCTTTTCTAATTCTTTTCTGTTTTTATTTTTTCATCCTAACCCATTATCCAATATTATATTCTCTGATTTCTCATAGTTTGTGGCTACATGAAGTGTTTAAAATTCAAACCTTTATTTATTTTGCTTCCATTCTTTAAATCTAACAATTGTTTGAGAGCATTGGATTATCCCACATCAACTTTGGTATCTTCCCTTGTATGCTGCATCAGGGATTCTTGGCACTGGTACTATCTTATCTTATTGTATTATATTTCTCTAGTTTCAATGTTGTACTTGTACTTTTGTAATACTTTCTATTATCAATGAATGAGAATGGCATTAGGGTGTGTTTAGATTCACGGAATTGGAATTGGCCTTGGAATTCCAATTCTACATAATTGAAATCCACATAATTTAATTCTGCAAATTTAGAATTCTACCATTTGGATGCATAAATGTGTGAATGGAATTGGAATTCAAAAATCTCATTTCCACTATTTAGATACATAAATATTCAAAAATCTCAAATCAGCTCCATTTTTTTGCTCTCTGCTTGGTAGTTGGCATTGAGATTCTATGGCCCATCACCAAGGACTCCCAAGTCTTGCGAGTTGGGCACTAAAGCTTTGCATTCACCATGCTCGAGTTTCTATATGGCCTTTAGTTCCCCGATAATCACTACGAAAATGTTATGTTAACTCTTGCAAGATTTTAATGTAGTTTACCCACTATGAAGATCACTCGGGGAGAGAAACTAGTTATATTTTTTCAACTCTTTCCATAAGTTAACATGAGCTAGATTTTCTTCTCAGGGGCATTTTGGTCAATTAATAAAATAACAAAAGGCATATTGGGAACTTTTGTATTAAAAAAAACTCTCCATAGTTGCTTGAGGGAGGTGGGCATTTTAGTAATTTGAATAAACCTAAAGCATGGTTGAAATGAGTTAGATTTTTAGAGGCATTTTGGTTAATTATTAGAATAACAAAGGGCATTTTGGGTACTTTGTGTTAAAAAAAACTCCATATAGTTGCTTGAGGGAGGATGACATTTTAGTCATTCGAATAAACCTAAAACATAGCTTCTTCTTTTTTTGATAAAAAAACCTGAAACATTGCTAACATGAGCTAGATTTTTCATTTAAGGGTATTTTGGTCAATTAATAAAGTAATAAAGGGAATTTTGGGTATTTTGTATGCTAAAAAAAAACTCATATTTGTACAAGGGAGGAGGGCATTTTACTCATTTGAATAAACTTAAGCATAGCTAACATGAGCTAGATTTTCTATTTAGGGGCATTTTGGTCAGTTAATAAAATAACATAGACCATTTTGGGTATTTTGTGTACTAAAACAACTCCTAACAGTTGCTTAAGGGAGGAGGGCATTTTAGTCATTGAATAAACTTGAAGCATAGCTAACATGAGCTAGATTTTCCATTCAGGGGCATTTTGGTTAATTAATAAAATAATATAGGGAATTTTGGGTATTTTGTGTCATAAAACTCCTCACAATTGCTTGAGGGGGGAGGGCATGTTAGTCATTTGAATATACTTAAAGCATTTGTGAAGGTATTTTGGTCACACACTATTTTATATGAAGGAATTGGAAATAACAACTATGAGTAGTTATTTCATTTCCACTTATTTGGGGCTTCAATTCTTCATTCTAATTCCTTGGGGATTTGACCTAAATCCATTTCCATAATTTAAAATCGATCCCAAATGTCAGAAATGGATTTGAGTACCCCAATTCCATTTCCACTCTTCGAATTCCCTAAATCCAAATGCACCCTTATTGTTTGAGTTATACATTTGTGTTATTGATTCTGCTTTATGTATATGGATTTGTAGCATTATTGTGCAATGTGTAGTTATTTATCAACCTTTAACACTTAAAATTCCAGACATGTGCCACAACGTGTGTCACAAGGGCACCAGTTTCCCACTATTGATATCTAAGTGTGTAATGAAGTGTAATGTTAAGTGTTTAATGATATCTATTATAAAATTTCCTAAAGTTTCATTCAAAATTCCAAGGTTTACATAATGTTTCCATAGATTTTATAGGCGACAACGTATGTCATGAAGGTGAAGGTTCTCCCAACCATCATAGATGGTTGTTTTCTATATGTAATGATTCATAACTGTGTATTAGTGTTTATTTTATCCAATTCTAAAGTTTCATAAATAAAAAAATTCCTTCATTTGATTAGTGTTTCCTCTGTTCCTCACAGTCTCCCGATCTTTTCACGTTTTCCCCCACGATAAGCCGCAATGTGCAAAACATATTGATATCCCCAAACCACGATACGGCGTGCAATATCGATGCCTTAAACCTTGCACTGAGCAAAGTGTAGTAAGAAATATCAATGTCTTGAAGAAAGATATCAGTTTGTTCTTACACATCTTGTCCTTTAGCCTATTCACAAGCATGACGTTCAGAACAAAGAATAAAGCATCTTGGGTAACAAATTGGCAAGAAGGCCAAAGCACCTGAACCAACTAAAGTGAGGTACCAGAACCTTGACCAAAATCTAGAATTACGACCTGGTGAGGAGATGACATGCTTTATTTTTTATAGTGGTACAATGTTGGGACTGTCCTATAAACAAAAAGTGGTGATTATTAATATCTAGGACTCCCATCTTGAGCTTAAGAAGAGAGAAGGAACTCCCATTGGCTGTGGACAAGCAAATTTTGTTGAACTTGGCCTATTTTCTGCCATCATGAAGTGCGTGCCCATGCAACCTATAACGGTCAAAGGTCAAGAAACCTTTATCCACTCATATGGATATTTTCAGACATTGTGGTCAGCTCTACAATAAGGTGCGGAAAAGAGCAATGCTGGCCATGTTATCATTGATAGTAAATTAAGTGTTAATCTGATCTCTTATCAAATGATGAAGCTCCTTCAATAGGATGATACTGGAATTGACAAACGGATAACTGTTACAGCATTCACATCTGGACATCAAGACATTTGAACAAGGTGGTATGTGTCACCTTCCAGTTTGGGGATTTATATGACATCGTCTGTGTTATATTAGTCAATTCAATATGTGTTACCCATTGCTAGGAAGGACAAGGTAGAGTGCAAATTGAGTCCTCTATGATGCAGCTGATAATATTGTTACTGCAAGGCTATCTACAAGGGTTGTTACTCTTCATTTACAACCACTACAGATGATGCCTTAGAGACGACCCAAATATTATGAAGGTGTCTCTAGTGTTGCTAAACGCCAGTGCACCAGAGCTTCATTGGATTCTGCTTCCATTTCATGGTCAAATTCCTTCCCACCATAGGGCAATGATGACGAAGTGTCATTTAGGGGCTATGTGCAAGAAGAAAAGAGCAACAAAACAGTTCACTCATTTGGACTTTGTTAATCCCAGGGGGAAGGGGTAGTCTATGTATTTGTGCCTCTCAGTCTGATGTTTGTAATTTGTAACATTACTAAGGGTGAGAGATAAAAAGGGGGGTATCGACTGGGCGATAGCTATAAGGAAAGGATCTTTCAATTCCTCTCTTTGCTCAAGTCTTCCCTAGTTACTAAAAGGGGAAAAGAGTCTTTTTCTTAAGTTATTATTAGATTTTCTATTTTTAGACGGGTCTTAAGTTTAGAATACTTAATGACCAAGTTTTGTTTTCTTTAGTAAGTCAAGGTATGTAATGCAAGGGGTATGGGGCAAGTTCCTATTATATTGGGCTGAACCGAGGAATAACAAGCTGGTCTAGGACTGAAATTTTGTCCAGGTGTATTTCTGTAATTTCAGACCAGAAAAAGAGAAATGACCAAATTTCCCCTCGTCATAAGTCAAAATTTTCTGAAAATTTTGGGGTAGATTTTGATGTATGACGGCGACTTGTGATCAAAATTACATCACTTTTGGATGTGATTTGATGGGTCAAATCATATAAATATCAGTCCTTGATTACTTTAATCACAGAAAACCCTAAGTCAGATCAGAAAATCCTCTAATTAATAAGGGATAATAAAGGGGGTTTTGATGGGGTTTGAGGGGGTTGATAGCATGGTTCAAAATATCGCACGATACGGGGCGTATCGCGCGATACGTATCGGTATCGCAGGTCTGCGATACGAAACA